>DWMZ01004792.1:0-11438 GCA_018249855.1 Eueides tales michaeli
TATATATATATATATATATATATATATATATATATATATATATATATATATATATATATATATATATATATATATATATATATATATATATATATATATATATATATACCGAAGTCAGCTTTTAAAGACTAACTAGAATATATAGGACAATAAAAAAACGCGATAATTACTGGTATTACCAGAGGGTAACGAACGACATAAGAGCGGCGTTGAGTTTTCGTAACACGTAATGCTACAAGAATTCAGCGGAAAGTGGGGAACGGAAGCACAATGAGAAGAAAAAGCGTAGTGTATTAGCACAAAATTTTCAGGTTCCCTCTGCCTATTCTAATATGGGATACAGCGTGAAACATTCTTATGTTGCCGTGTCATTCCGGCTTAGAATAGGATCACCCTGGTACTGGTGGTGCCAATTTCTCTCTCTCTCTCTCTTTCTCTACCGTACCACATAAGAGGCGACTAAAGTACGAGTGAGAGAGTCACGTTGTCAGCAATGACAACACGCATGGGTAGACTCGACCGGATCATTACCACCCCCGGCATTTAAAACCGGCGTTAAGTAGTGGTTTCGGCCACTGCGTTTCGCATTGGGTAATGCCGGGCCCCGGTGCCCATCTATCTTAAATACCGGCAACGTTGAGTTCCGCCATTAAATAGCGGATTCAGATACGATTTCAGCGGATAGTGGCAAACGGAATGGAGTGTCTTATTAGATTGCCAATTTCTCTCGCTCTCTCTCTTTCTCTACCGTACCACATACCGGACACAGTACGAAGCTAAAAATTCAGTAATATGACTAATGTTCCGAACGCACCACAAATGAACAATAGTATTATGTAATTTTGAAGAGAACTTTGACCGTAATGTTTTCTCTCACGACTTATATCTATCAGATGAAAAGGACTTTTGTTTAGAATAAAGAGATAGATCGTACCTATCTATGGATGTATCTGCAAATATTTAATAAAATTTATAATATATCTTTTTTATACCCATTAATAATATAAAGATTATGTTTGTCTGGTTGTACGCACTATTTACATGGACTACTTGTTCAAAGCAAAATGTGCTTGAGTTAGTTTTTAAAGGAAAATTATTATATGACGTTAGTTGTTTTGATACACCTATGTATATGGTAAAAGTTGCCTTGGGTACTTAAAATACGTTTTGAATCATACACAACTCTTAGTTAATTACGCAAACAGCAGGGTAGGCAGAGGGAACTTGGGAACCTTGTTACCGGATCGAGGATAAGAAAATAATATACATTTTATACTTCCCTCGACCGTTGACTTTTATCAACAAGTAATTTTGTTTAAAGAATGTTCATCGGTCGGTCACATTAAATTTAACTTTATTAGGAAAACCTCTTCTTAAGAAACTCTAAGCATGGCTTTGCTTTACTAAGAGACTTAATTAACTTTCATAGAGAAATACACAGCCTCATCGAGATTTGGCTGGTTTTATACAGGGTGTTTAGGGCGAGATAGGTACATTACGTGTTGAGTAATGAAACTGAAATCCGAAGGTCACTTGAATAATAATTTAAATATTAAATGATTATAAACGCAAGTAGCAGATGAACTCGTTATCTCTCACATAGCAGGGTAGTCAGAGGGAACCTGGGAACCTAGTATAAATACACTTTCGTTCCCAATAAGTCACTTTCGTTCTCTACTATAATACATTTATGTATATAAGTTACTCGTGGTTACAAGAATTATAAATAAACTATAAATAGAAAAAGAATATAAAAGAGCCCGATTTCATATTTTAGACAAACTATTACAATAAAGAAGGTTCTTTTTAATGTTTATGATATAATAAAGAGCAACACGAGCGTCGTATCCTTCGGAAGCACCGGAAGCTCAGCGTGGATATTCTCGTACCTTAATGGAGAATTAAAAATTCAATATTTTATCTGAAAATGAGTTAACTAATTAATTTTGTGCTTTAGAAGGTTTTTAAGAATGTTATTTATGAAATTATATACTGTTTTGTCGAGAAGCTAGAACGTAATGATCGACGCGGCGTTGTGTTCCGCCATACAACATTCAATGTTTCTAAAAAGGAATTGAACGCGGTAATCTTTTTACTCATTTCACTCAATGCTGAGTAATGAATATTTTTTAAATAAACTTGTATTAGCTTCTCGGTGTATCCTGTTTATAGCAGGATAGGCAGAGTTGCGATCTCAACGTCGCGCTTGAGTACAACCTGTCACACTTTTGTGCGCCTGCGCCTCTAGGTCTATTCCCTTGGTCGTAGTTAATCCACTTTATTGGTACATGATAACATACATGATAAGAGCTTTTAACTTAATTTGACTAAAACTCATCAAACAGAGAATGGGGACAACCCGTTCATATCGTTCTTTGAAATCGAGTCACAAAGCTTTGAAAGGATGCTTAGTCCGTGTGTTTCACACGTGTAGTGTGTGGTATAAGTGTTGGTATGTCACTAATTAATTAATATTAGAAATTGACTATAGACAAGATATGATATTTTACTTTATACTTTAGTTTAGTAAGAAATTAAATAAAATTGTATGCGAATTTTAATTACCAAATTGACTGTGACTTCTTTATAATATTATAAAGGTGATAGTTTTCTAAATATAAATAAAAAAAACCGACTTAATGAAACTTTACAGAAATATAGCATCATATATAAGAATAACAAATAGGCTACAATTTATAAGAAGAAAACGATAAACCATTCTCATAGCTTAGCTTAAGTTTAAACAGGAGAAGCCGTTGTCGCTAGAAAATACAGTTTGTCTTCGCAAGGTCGGATAAATTTTACATATTTTTACATGAAAAACAGAAAAAAGTGACTTAGCTCTCTGCGTTCTACAATTTCTACAACATCACTTCCAGAAGACCTACTAGAGTGAAACAAGTCACGCCGCCAGGAAACCACACGGAGTGTTACAAAATTGACTCATTAAAATTAATTATGTTAATTTCACGGTATAAACAATGCCGGCAACAGTACCGTATGAGCATTTATTTGACGTGACAAATGTAACGTAATGTGTGTGTATTGTTAGTTTTCACGTACGTGTTACGTCAATTAGCTTTCTTAAATTTTGAGTGTTCGTTCGTTTTGTATTATTATTAATTTTTTTTCAGCTTCACGCCGTATCCTGCACGAGGGGGGGTAGGCAGAGGGGAACTTGGGAACCTAGTATTAAGACACTCCGTTCCACTTCCGTTCCCCACTTTCCGCCGAATTTCAACGCCGCACTTTTGCCCTGTTACCAGAGCGAAGAAATGAATATATTAAATATTTAAATTGAAAATACTAAATATTTCATTTCCTCGAGCGGTGATCGAGCCCATAACCTGTCGGTTACAGACATACTCTTGTGCCGCTGCGCCACGACAGGCGTTTTGTATTAGAAAATGTAGTATAAAATACCACGATATTTCTGGACTAGTAGGGTGACCAGAGGGAACCTAATGTAAAACAACTTTGTTACCCTCCCTTTGATGAATTTAAATACCAGAAAGTACTGAGAAATTAAAACAGATTGTACATCCTCCTGAAAGTGAATCGAATTTGTAACCGTCACGATAACTATATTTGTACCACGAAACCTTTAATATTTAAATAGTTTATTTAATTTAAAAACATATTATAAGTGTATAAAAAATTCACTTATATCAAAAGGTATAGTTTAACTTAAAAAAAAATATTATTGAATTTATGATGAACGAATTTAATTCTTTTACTGACAATGGTGTACTATATATCAATAAGAATGGCTCCAAATTCCGCTATATATAAGGTATGTAGCATTATCGTATAGCTATCGTTAGTGCAACTCTACAGTATAGTTCCGCGGTCGCGGCCTGTGTCAGTCGTAGGTTGCGTCATGCGGAAACGACCTTGACCCCCTTAAAGCTTTCTACATATATAAATATATACATCTTGTTACCTGTAAGTGTATACATTATTTAGAATTTCGATTTTGATCGATAATCCGAAACGTTTTGAGAATTGTTGGTTAATAGCACATGAGGAATTTTGTTTGAGAAAGTTTATCGATATAGATATAGACGTTATTCAATCTGAGCGAGTACTAAGTTTACATATGCACTGAGTTTCTAGCGTCGGTTGTTCTCTGGTCTGACTGATTTGCGGTAACATTAGTGAATCGGTGGTAACTTTTTTCACATTCAAATACCGAAGCACACGCTTTAAACTTTTCGAGTAAACCTATTTGACTATAATTTTATATATTTTTTTAATAAATTAATCTTTTACTTCCGGTTTCGGCTATATGGTCAAATGAAAATAACTAAGAATCATGTAAGATATATTAAACATTTTAATACGAACTTATTTCTTGTTGTATCAAAATAATCAGTGTATTGTGTAGACAAATTTCCGCTACTCAAAGATCATTGAAATTAGTAAAAATATCCCTACAGAGATGCTAACAACATATATAATTTGTCACAAGCGTATAAGAATTTGGACTTAGCTTGATGAGATGTTGTATGGTTTATTTGGTTAAAGTGCTTGGAGGGTTTCTAAAGCACGCGGGTTCAAATCCTGCTACGTTCAAATTTCTACATGTTGCTAAAGTATAGAAGATCATTTAAAATATGCTAAAAATATTAAAGTCGTAGTATAAATGTAGTACGAAATGTTGTTTTTCACCACTGCTTTCGTTGATTTACATGAACTGTTCCTTTGTTTTTGTTTTTATTTTAATTGAAAGAATTTTAATTGAATGAATTTTAATTGCATGTTATTATTTAAAACTTTTTAAATTCTATTTAAGTTAAATAGGTTACGACATTATTATTTGATATTGTAATTTATAAGGGATATTTTATGTATGTTGTGAATATCTGTATGAGAACATTTCAGATATACATTTTTTATACTGTATAGGATACTATACATAATGTTCAAATAAGCTACAAGCGTGCGACTGGTTCAAAGTCAAATAAGTTAGAGCGCGCGACAGGTTGTGGGTTTGATACAAAGGATAAGAAGCATCTTAAGAAGACGAAGTGTCTACATTGGTATGGGCGGAATACAGCGTGAAGCTTAAAAGAGAGTTAATTCTCTAACTAAATTTAGCCTTACTAACAAGCAAATAGAAATTTGTGAATCCATATCGATATAATTAAACTAATTGATGACATAACACCATACAAAGTTCATACACAATTTTTAAGTGACCTCTTAAAGAATGTTACATTACAATTTATTATATAACGTCTCGTGACCGAGTAATAGGCAGAGTAATGATAAAATCTTAATGTCAGTGATCATTACCTCTATACTTGAAACATAACAGTTTCTTTCTCTTTTATCTTGCTTTTATCTTGAATTTCGACATTATTTTTGCTTGCACGCGACTTCTGACATTTTGCGGGTAGAGAAAGAAGGGCCAAGACTCTCCGTCCTCACCTTAGAGGCATTGTGTTTTCAGTGCCGGAACTCACCGCCGTACTTTGCCTCGTAACCAGAGCGAAGAAATGAAAATAAATATATTTTTTATTTTCTCAAGTGAAGATCGAACCCACTGTCGTTCTTAGAATCGCACAAGCCTGCGACTATAAGCACCACAGGTTGTAAAAATATAATGTGTATCTCAATTTACATATATGTATTTCCCATTTCTGTATATACCAATATCGAAGGATACGTAAAATGCCAATTCGTTCCAATTTGTTCTTGCAGAATTCGTAATGCCAGTTCGTTCTTCTGAGCCCGTCATATTATGTACGACATGACGTATACTGAGACGGCTCCTTGTCTATCATACGAGTAAAGAGTAATGTATTTTGCCTAAAATTCTATGGTGAGACCATTACGACACAGTGGCAGCGTTTTATTATAACTGTAATGATTTTGTGTTCGCCATGAAGCTCCGTGGAGTAAAAATTCGAAAAAAAGGGTATTTGTGCCCACAGTCATCATCCTGATAGCAAATTAGTTTTTTCTTCGCTGAGGCAGAGAAAAATAGACTAGTTCTTGAGGTATCGCTTGTTGAGTGGCGGAACTCAACGCCGCGCTTTGCTGCATCATGGGAAGAAATGACCATATTAAATATGACAATCACCCGATTAGTAATCGAATCGTCGCGTATTGCACAAATATAGAGACCATGTGTTTTAAGCGAGTAATTAATTTCCACTAGACCAGATTAATTAACAAATAACAGTGGAGAGTGCGCAATAAATATTAAAATGTTTAATAAATATTAAACTTGAAAGGCTTTAAGCTAATGAAACGGCGCGACCGCTGATTGCAGTTCCAATAAAGAGTCGGACATTATGCGTGCTTTGTATGTACATGGGGAACTATTATGGTTTATTATTTATATTGCATAAAACTACGTGTTAATGATTAAAACATTTAATTTTAATATTTTATTGAAAGTTTTCTAATGTAGCGTGTCTTTAGTGTGTAGAAATATGTATTTTAGGCTATTAGCTAACTCAACAAGGAGATGTTCTCGATTCTACATTCTACTGTATGTTATTGATACTTTGTTCAGGTTGGTGATGTTTTAATGTGGTTTGTATAAAGTTGTTTTGGAGTCGGTATACGTTTTCTTCTTATCTTTTTTTTTTGTTTTCTTTTAGCTTCACGCTGTATCCCGCACAAGACAGGGTAGGCAGAGGGAACCGGGAACCTAGTGTTAAGACACTCCGTTCCACCACTTTCCGCCGAATTTGAGGCATTGCATGTTGAATGGCGGAACTCAACGCCGCGCTTTTGCCTTATCACCAGAGCGAAGAAATGAAACTACTATTTAAATTGAAAATATTTAATGTTTCATTTCCTCGACTCGGGATCGAACCCGGAATCTGTCGGTTACAGTCACACGCTTGTGCCGCTGCGCCACGACAGGCCTCTTGTTATCTGATTTGTGTTATCAGGATTATTTTTTCTTATAAACTCAAATATTTTTAATTCAAGTACACATACGAGTACATTACAACAACACAATTTTCATGAGAATATAGTTATTATTAATATTTAATACAATTATTCTATAATATCTCAGTTCCACAAACTCAAACTTTAAAAAATATATTTTTTTTAATTTAACTCTGATGGTGACCGGAAGTGGAACGGAGTGTCTTAACACTACGTCCCCAAGTTCCCTCTGCCTACCCTGTCTTGTGCGGGATACAGCGTGAAGCTGAATGAATGAACTCTGATAGTATGATGGCCGCCCTGGTTTCTACGGTGACCGTATCATACATTGCTGTAGGGCACATACAAACGCAAACAATTCCCTACCACTTCGATACGCAAAACAATGTTCCTAAGCAACCCCAGCGACGTACGGCGTGAGGCGTGACGTAACACCTCAATGACGCAACGACTTGCGACGCACACCTTAGATAATATAAAATGTTTGCTTCTATCGCATTAAAGAATGCTTTATAATCAAATATGAGAACAAAATGTAAAATAATAAATTAAACATTATTATTACTTGAATTGAAATAAATTTAACCGGATTAATCGTGTATATTGAGTGTTATACATTTTTGGAAGTCCGACGTTTCTAAATTATATTTAAAACTTATTTAGAACACTTTTTTTCTAGAAAGCAAACATATATATATATATATATATATTAGACATTGTTATCACATTTCATAATCTTGAAATTTGGCAAGTTTCATTTGGACATTAAAATTCTGTATAAAAATATAGTATTATAAAGTACAATTTTATTCAAGTCAATAGTCCATAAGTTCAATAAATTGATATTTGATAGCTCAGAACAGAGTTTGTAATGATAAATCAAGGTTCTTACTGCTTTCCCCACAATAATGTAAAAAATAGGTAAAAATACGAAAAAAGGCTATACCTTTTTGAGTAGGGAACAAAAGTGAGTAAATTAATTTATCACTCAAACTAAAGCTCCATTTAAATGCCTTAGCTATTTTCGTCAGAAAACTGGAATAGTTGTCTACAGCGCGATGTAAATATTTATGAGGAACATTTGATACGATGTAAGGATGATGACGATGTTTTATGTCCTTTGGTTATATATATATATATATATATATATATATATATATATATATATATATATATATATATATATATATATATATATGTGTGTGTGTGTGTGTGTATATTTTATAAAGTAGTAGTAGTATGAGATCTTGGGTGGCATTCAACGTCGCCACCGGTTTTCCTGCCAATGCCAGACTATGAAAATTATTCCCACGGGTGGGAATCGAATCAAAAATTATCACGTGTACCAATGTACTGTACCGATGAACTCTAGCGGCCTATATATATTTCTTTTTTTTTGTTAGCTTCACGCTTACTCGAGAACCTTGTATTAAGAAACCCGTTCGTTCTCCATTTTTTGCCGAATTTGAGGAATTGCGTGTTAAGTGACGGAATTCAACGACGCACTTTGCCTTGTTACTAGTACCAGAGCGAAGAAATAAAAATATTAAATAATTCACCTCGAGTGGGGTCGAATCTACAACCTGTCGCCATTACGGTCACACACTAGTGTCTCTGCGCCATGATAGTCCTCAGATACGGATTTCTTATAACCTCGTTTTTACGACAGCTTCAATAAAGTGACCAAAACACGACTACAGTTTATATCACATATGTCGTTTGCAAAGAGATTGTTAAGAACAATCCTTTTATATTAAAGGTACAGTTAATTTTTTTTACACTTGTGAATCAGGATATTTGTTTAGTCATCTTGCCCTTTATTTATTTACTTTATTTAAAATTTTAAACGTAATTCTTTTCACATTTTTTGGAACGGACAGATAATATAAATAGCGAATTATAACGCTGTTAAATAAAAGCTTCAAGTTTTTCCTTGAAGCTTGTAAGACATTCCGTTTCGACACTTTCTACTTAATTAGATTGCCTTGTTATAGAGTGATGAGTTTCGGAACTTAACGCTGCACTTTGTTACAAGCCTGTTGTGACGCAGGAGCATAAGCGTCAGGCTGTTAGCGCGACAGGTTGTGTGTACAACCCCACTCGAGGAATATGAAATATCTATATATGAAAACTTGGACTTCTGCCACCCAACACGTAATGTATCAATTTCGGCGAAAAGTGGGGAATGGAACGGAGTGTCTTAACACTAAACCCCCAAATTCCCTCCCTCCGTCTACACTGCTTTATGAGGGAAACAGCGTGAAGCTAAAAAAATCCCCCCCCCCTTAGCTACACTCTGCGTTGCGTGTTGAATGGCGGAATCCAACGCCGCGCTTTGCCTTTCAACCAGAGCGAAGAGATGAGAATATTAAATATTTAAACTGAAAATATGAAAACCTTCATTTCCTCAAATGGGTATCGAACCCACAACCCGGTCACGTTTTCAATCACATGCTTGCTTGCCACTGTGCCACCACAGGCCTCAAAATCCCCCGAAAACATCCCCTGAATGGCAATATATCCATCATAACATTATTTCGATATTAAATCAGAATAAATACATATAAATCCAAGTAATGAAGTCATTTTACGCCAACACTAGTGAATAAAGGACAAAACCATGCGCCACGAGAGTGGAGCACTCGTTTTCTCGTGTAACGCGTAAACTAGAATGCGCATTGTTCTTGAGTGGAAAAGTGAAAAATTAAAAAAAAAACATTATGTCGAAATATGAGACGCGTTAGTATAGAAATATTTATTTTATTAATTATATTAAGATATAATAATAAAATTTTATTGAAAATTTTTGTATAATTAAATTTTTGTTCACATCACTCGTTTTTCAAGTTGGAAAAGACACAGGAATTGAAAATATCATTTCTCAAACTCATTTTCCATTTTAAGTCAATACATTGAATAGCGTTTAATGGATTCCACTGACTATAACGAACCCTCCGCGTTAAACTTTTATATCATTTTCTTTTAGTGAATTGGTGACTTGCCCCAAATATATTATACTCTTTGTATATTTTAATTAGCATATTAAATGAAGAATAATAATATTTTATTCAACAAAGGATTTATTATAAACAAGAAATAAGAAACTACTAGACACATCTATAAGTAACGTGCCTTATATCATTTTGAAGCCACAGCAAGAAAATTAGGTGAAACTTATAACACACATCGTTGCGTCGGAGGTTAGGGACAAAAGGATATATCAAATTACTATTTAATAGTACTTCGAACTGTAACCAATTATATAAATATATATTTTAAAATCAACACATTTAGTATAAAATAATGAAAGTATGCCCGCATTTGATGCAATTTTGTATATTAATTAGAAAGTTTAGTTTTAATGTATGTGATACTTATACAGACTACCCGCAATTACGCAATGATTCAATGTATGTAATATTCTATTTGAAAAAAAACAGATTTGAAAGATATGGATTTCATACTTAAATTTATAACTATACTAGACCAGCGCAACTTCGCCAGTTTGACTGAAGTATATGAATATTTCTTTAATATTAAAATTTAACAGCAGAAACTGTACAATAAGGTTATGATAGATTCAAAAAGTGGTTTTTTAAAACCATTTAAGTCTGCTATATTTATTTTTTTTTATAAAACGTGATTTCTATTATCTCTAAAAACATATGTACAAAGTTTCACGATAATTGGTGGAGTAGTTTTGGCGTGAAAGCGTAACAAACTAATTTACATCACATTTATAATATTCATATAATTATACATTAGCGAAGTGGTGCTGTTCTCATATCTATATCAAACGAAATTTAAATAATTTATTCAATGAACAATATAAATTATATCTTACACGGTGTCTTATAATATTATAAAAACTGTTAAATGTTCTCTCCAAATTTCTTTTAAATTAAAGTTACTTAACATCTTAAGTACATAATAAATTCAAACTGAATTAATTTGACTTAATATATACATAAGTATAAAAATGAAATTAAGTAGCTATTGTAATTATTACATGTTTGTGTAATATATATATATATATATATATATATATATATATATATATATATATATATATATATATATATCTAGGGTGTATATCTATGTAGGTAGGCAAGTATATATATCTATATATATAGGTTGTTTTCTCTCTGTTTTTTTTTTACTCTGTCGATACATATATTAAAGTACTATTTATATTTTAACAAAACTTATAATTACTAATTTCGAAATTGAATTCACGATCAAAAAAAATTGTTCTACTTACCATTAAACGTAAGTGTGCCATTTTATAGCGGTTCGACTTCTGAAAAAAATAAAGATAGATATAAAAAATAAAATGTATACTTAAGAATGATATCTTCGAAGTAATAAAGGAATATATATATATATATATATATATATATATATATATATATATATATATATATATATATATATATATATATATATATATATATATATATATATAAAATAAATTTAATATATATAAAAACATTTTTTTCTATATATAAATATATAAAAAAAAAAAA
>DWMZ01004793.1:0-11438 GCA_018249855.1 Eueides tales michaeli
GTGTGTGTGTGTGTGTAAACGTTTTATGTTTATATTATGAAATATAATAATTCTGCCGTATTTCGAATTCAAAAATGCATATGGCAATTTGTGTAACATTTAAAATTTTAACCGACTTGCGAATATTTCAATTATATTTTATAACCGTATTTTTTTCGCGCATCAGTATTCTGCTTTTATTAACCCAAATAAATGCATGAAATAAAAGTATATTTTTTTATATACAAATATTTACATTTGACTGTAGCAATCTATCACGCTTACGGCATAAGCGTACAACTGTAAACGTGATACGTTTAGGTAATCTCCACTAAAAGAAATGAAATATTTAATATTCTCATTTCGTCTGGTAAGGAGTCAAAGACCGGCGTTAAGTTGCGCCACATAAGGCACAATTCCCTAAATTCAGCAGAAAATGAGGAACGGAAGTATCTTAATTCAAAAAGTTTACACGTGTATAGAATAAGTGTAATAGAAAATCTATTTTAATATTACTTACAAAAAATTACACGAAATATGAACCCGCAACGACTTCGCTAAGTTGAATGCTTTAAAATTAACTTTAAACTTCTCTATAACGGTCTCAAATAGGTCAGTCAGCGTTAACGGTTAATGACTTGCGAGTTACATAAAGTAGAAGAATCTTCGATGGCATAAACTCTTACCAAACTAATTTTGCACACTCAAAAGAAACACATTTCGTTAATCCGACAACTGAAGCGTTAAATTACTTAAGTCTCAGTGACTCTAAAGGCGAAGATAATAAAGTACAATTTACTGTTAGTATAATATGATCGCAATATAATATTTTTAGCGATTATTTTTTTTTTAATTTTAGTAATAATTGCGATGGTAATATTCTTTTAATTTTATAAACATATAATATTTAGACTGCTTGAAGAAATAAGTTTAAAAGATATTGTCAAATAGATAGAGATAAAAAAAATTGTGTGAAAATTCTTTGCTAATGACTCAGTAACGATTCACTGTGGCGTGGCTGTCTGTAAACTTGGTAGTCTTGGCTTCGATATCCCCCGACGACGTTTTCAGAAAACAAATTGAAAACGTATATTATCTACTACTCATATTTCTTTCTACCTTTCCAACTACACGAAAACGTAAATAAATATTAATACTAGAATAGAATCTTCTTGCCTTCTCTCTCTCTCTCTCTCTCTCTCTCTTTCAGCTTCACGCTGTATCCGACACATGGCGGGCAGAGGGAACTTGGGAACCTAGTACTCCGTTCCATACTCGTTCTCCACTTTCCGCCGAATTTGAGGCATTGCATGTTGAGTGGCGGGACTCAACGCCGCGCTTTGTCTTGTTACCAAAGCGAAGAAATGAAAACACAAAATATTTAAATATTAATATTTCATTTACTCTAGTGGGGATCGAACCAAAAACCTGTCGGTTACAGTCACACGCTTGTGCCGCTGAGCCGCAACAGGCCTCATCTTGTTATTTCTCGTATAAAATACGTTAAGACAAAAACATGAATATAAATCCGAGGAAGGCACTACTATATTCACTACTTTACAAGTCTACTTTAAGCGAGTCACATAATACGGTTAAAAATCCGTAATGTTTCCTATTTAGTGCTTGTGGGAAATAATTAATCGTTTACATCAACTAACGGCTTCTGTGAAACGGTTCCCCCATACACCGGCATGGTTAAAATTAACATGACGAGTAACTGGTAAGCATTAATTACTTATATACGATAGGTTAAGTCAAAAATATAAAAAGAATAAAAATAGTATATATAGCTTCATACATCACATACATTCTATGGAATTCTATTTAGGTAGAAATATTTTTCCCATCGGAATGGCACTTTTTAACGTGTATCCCGCTGTTAGCAGGATAGGTCTCTGAATTCGAGATGTTCCGTGTTAAATGAAATTAATACAATTTGTTCTGCCAGTGGGAAGTTTTTTACGTACATAATTTTTTTTTGTATATAAATAAATCCAATAAAATAATATTTTCCATAAGCATACATATATTACTAAATTTAAAAACGTATAAAAATTTGAACGAAGCAGGATTTGAACCCGCGCCTCTTGGAATCCGTCCAAGCGCTCTGACCACTAAGCCATTCGTTCTCACCAAGCTCCGTTGAAATTTTTATACGCTTGTTACAACTTATTTTTGTTGTTAGCATCTCTGTAGGGAGATTTTTACAAATTTCCGCTACCCAAAGACAATTCGTTAGAATTATCGTTTGGCAAGAGAGAATGCTATTTATTAAATATTTTTACTATAAAAATAAGTTATAAAAAGCGTATAAAAATTTCAACGGAGCTCGGTGAGAACGAATGGCTTAGTGGTCAGAGCGCTTGGACGGATTCCAAGAGGCGCGGGTTCCAATCCTGCTTCGTTCAAATTTTTATACGTTTTTAAATTTAGTATTTTTCTTTCCTAAGTGTGGAATAACAGTTTAAAAATAGTAAAAATATACATACGTTAGCCTAATATACATACTTTGACTAATATAGATTACTACTGTGTATGACAACGCAAATATAAGAACCGTCAAGTGCGAGACGAACTCGCCCACTGAAGTTTCCATACCTATTTCGAATTGTGGGTTAACAAGGCGAAAAAGTTATAAAAGTTGACAAGTTTATATCTACTTGTATACAATAAACTGCAATAATAAGTTTACAGTAGTTTTCATATTATATAATAATAAATAATATAAGTACCTTTCGTTGTACACCTTTTCTGTACACTTAATGTCAAATATTGCAATATTGCCTATATATTCAATACTAATTTCAGTTTTGATGAATCGGAAAAAAAGATGTATAGGAAACGGATTGACTTCTTACTAGCTTTCCTCTACCTGCCTGCTACAAGCGTAAAGTTAAAAAAAGACCATATACTTTAAAAAGAGTAATTGTAACATTTCCTTTTCGTTTGTTTCATTTTTCTTACGTAACAATTATAATATTTTATCAAGTAATTAAAAATGTGTGAGTATATTTAGAGCATATAAGGACGTACAATCATAGAAGTGGAATACTATAAAACTTTTAATATTATATATGAGAATTCATACAAATGGCTCTAAACGACACGATATTCAAATTAAGATTTGAGATGAAACAGACGCTAAGAGAGAGCTCATCCACACAACGCGTAAATATATAATGCTATAATAATTGAAAAATATATTTTGTTTAGAAAAAGATATAATTTTTTTTTTTTAAATATTATGATGCTATCTCTATCTAGCATCGTTATATTTAAAACATTTTTTTATATCTTCGAAGAAATGTAATATTTAATAATTTGGTTTCTCAACAAGGCAACATGCGGCGTTGAGTTACACCACTCAACACCCAATGCCTCACTACTTATGTCTATAAGTAGATATAAAATATACAAAAAAGCTACAAGAACTTTGCCAAGATAAAATTGAACTAATTGTTTAGGTTGTGATTTTTTTCTAAGTAGAAACACCGCGATGAACAAGCCATTGAATTAAAAAATAACACTCAAATTGACTCATTAATTCTGTAGCAGAAAAGACAGAAAAGTGTGACAGAAAAGACACGCAGACTGACGACAGACGAACATATAGAGAAACAGATAAAGACAAGAAAGATTAAGTTTTAAAGTAACATGAAATGAGTGTGAATGAGTTGGCACCATTTAAAAAAAATGTTTTTAATTGTATGCAAATAATAAATTACAATAAATTTAAATTCAGCGGATTCAAATTGAATTTATTATTAAATTAATTTATTTACTTTTAAAATATTGAATAAGCAATAATAAATATTTAACAATAATAATTTAATATTTTTAGTATTAATTATGTTAAATAATAATATTTTAAGTTATATCAATAAATAATAGTCATATGTCACTTGAAAAAGGCGAATAAATTTCACTAAAAGCATCAAAACATTGAATTTAAATCATCAATTTCATACGACTGCAACAAGAAGAAATGTAATATTAAATAAATTCATTTCTCCACAAGGCAAATTGCGGCGTTGAGTTACGCCACTCAACACCCAATGCCTCAAATTAGGCCGACAGTGATAAATGGAACAGAGTGTAACAATAGGTTCCATTTGCCTACCCTGCTAAGTACGGGAAACAGCGTGCCATGTGAATGAAAGAAAGATAAATGAAATCTTATTATCGCATACTATCATATATTTTAAAGCTTTCAATGGACACCAAGGCTGATGCGAGTTTACTTTTACCGCCGTACATAAACAGAAACAATGAGTTCATTCTGAGAACAATTTACATTTAGTGCCTGCACGCTCGTGTTTATTACGTTCTTTAAACAATGTTATTTATTCTATTAAGTAACTTTTACAATTTTTTCACTATAATTTTAGGTATTATGATGTAATAATAGGAATATGTTACGCTCAACTGATAAAGGCTTCTTTGAAGTTTATGTAAGAAATATATGTTTTTTTTTTAGAAAACGTATGGATATTTAAATTTATATTGGTTAAGAATTAAAATCAAGACTATCGGCGCTTACTATATCATCATCAATCGATAATATATAATTTAGGAACTGGTGATATACCTATCTTGAGGTAAATACAAATATATGTAATCATAATTATAACCTTATCGATTGATATTTTTTCTTTTAGCTTCACGTTGTTTGCCACATATAACACTGTAGACAGACTGTACCTAGTGTTAAGACACTCTGTTCTCCACAAAACGAATAAAAACATAGTTTCATTTCCCTGAATGAGAATCGAGCCCACCACCGTCCGTGCCACCGTACCACTGCACCACGACAGATTCAAGAAATGACATGTACAAATTGTAATAAGATTACAACGCTTATCATAAAGGAAATAATCTGATTTTGCTACGCATCGGAATGCACTTTGCATAGTTATGGCTTTATTACACAACGGTAAAATTAGTGTGAACAAAGATATTCTACGCCAAATCTAGTTAGATAAGAATTCGGTTATGAAATGTAACAATGCTTACGCAAATTAAGGAAGCTGTGAACGTGTATAAAATTACTTATTAATTGTTATACGTTTTATCTATTTTTTGTGACATACATTCATATTTTTGTATTTCTTTTTTCTTTTATTAATTATAATCAAGTGTAAACTTGTATATATTTGACATATAATTTAACAGGGTCTTATTTTATATCTGACATTTTAAAAATCCGAGGCATTTCGTAAATGGTTGGCGGAACTAAATGCTGCGCTGTGTCTTGTTATCAGGACGAGGCAATAAAAATAATTCATATTTCCGAGTTGGAATCGAAACCACAACTGTCGTGCTTAGCTTTAATTAGCGGCAACAGCCTGTCTGCGTGCTCAGAGGAATCTGTTCAGATACCCGGGGACAGGCAGGTAGCAGCTAGATCCAAAGGACTAAGGGTTCTGCAGGGACCATACCCGGGGACAGGCAGGTAGCAGCTAGATCCACAGGTGTTTGACTAAGGGTACCGCGGGGACCGGTAGGTATTTCCCAAAGCCCTTATCCGGTCAAAGTTGGACTCGCGGTGGTTTTGTGGTTGGCTGCAGAGGTTGGGCATGTTCGTCTGCCCGGTATAATAGTCACCGGGCGTCCAACTTCTGGGGGCTGCCTGGTGGACTTAGCGCGGTCTGGAGCGACAGATAGTGGCGGCCTAAGTACTGGTTGGCTGCCGCAGCTCGGGCACATGCCTGCTGAGCGTGAGAACTAGACTCGGATTCAATCTAACCGATTGTAGGCAGAGGTTAGACCGCGAGTCGCGTGTCGGGAGGTGATGTCTTAAACAACTGCGGTGCCAACACCTGCGCCTGTGCTGACTACGCCAGAGAAGTTGGTAGTCAACTTCTCTCAGTCAGCGAGGTGAGTCGGCTAGCATGCTGGACGGCATGCGGATGCGAGTGAGTTTTTCCTCCTGAGTGGTGCGTGCCTTACTGCTCCGGCACTTATCTGGAAAACGAGGTAGCGTGACGGTTGGCGGTTACGTGGGGCGACTCCCTCCCGAAATACTACCACGTAAGTAATAGGGAGTCAGATCTGCTGAATGGTCCCTGCAACCGGTGTAAAGCCCGGAAGCAGGTATACTGGACCCATCTGGTGTGACCTATAGGTTGGTTTAGGGGGACAATATAACAAAAACCATGAATCTCGAAAGAGATAGAGGGCTTTGTCGTGCTTAGTCACTTTTCCGCTGCGCCATTGAAGTTTAAATTTATGTTTTGCTTATAAATCTCCTACGCATTTAGTATTGCAACAAAATAAATTGTCTATTTATTAACTTTTAAATTATATTAGCGACTGCGACTTTGAGCAGGAAATATTGTGGGTTTGATCTTCACTCAAAATAGAATTTTTATTTTTTTTAATTTCTTCGCTCTGGCAATTACATAAACGGCGCCGCCCTCTGCAATGCCTCTAATTCGCAGCAATGTGGAGAACGGAAGTGTCTAAATGGGTAAAATTTTCTGTTCTAACATTAGGTTCCCAAGTTCCATACAACCTACAATCTGCGGGAAGCAGCGTCAAGCAAACAAAGAATTAATATAACTTTATATTATAAAAGAAATTAGCGTGTACTTTGTGTAGAATCAAAAATTATTTCAGAAAATAACTGTTTTTCTACATTAGTTACTTTCAAATGTATATATATATATATATATATATATATTTATATATATATATATATATATATATATATATATATATATATATATATATATATATATATATATATATATATATATATATATATATATATATATATATATCATTGTTTTTTTTGAAATATAAGTCATTTATAACAATAAATTATAAGACACTTCTGTTCCTAGTGAGAACATAAATATACTTAATCAATTAAATGTACAATATATAATGCATACAACGTTATTTTTTGTAATTTAATAAATAAATGAAAGTTTTTATTTATATGTATATATATTTTAAATCAATAAGTCATAAAAAAATCAGGTATAGAAAAGTATAAGTATAATGAAAATTACTTATAGAATACAAGCGGCTTCGTCGGTTTGAACTAAACGAACATTTATTTAAGGGTATTTAGGAAAAAATAAATAAATATTTTGTATTCACATAATAAATCGTGAGCCATGTCGTGCGCAGCGGCACAAGCGTATGACTGTAATCGACATGTTGTGGGTTCGATCCCCACCCGAGGGAATGAAATATTTAAATATTTATTGTTTCATTATTTCGCTCTGGTAATAAGGGAACAGTGCGGCGTTGAGTTCCAACACGCAACGCATGAGGCATTGCGGCGGAAAGTGGGGAACGGAAGTGGAACGGAGTGTCTTAACACTAGGTTCCCAAGTTCCCTATGCCTACCCGGCCATGTGCGGGACACAGCGCAAAGCTGAGAATAATAAATCGTAATTTTAATATTTTGAATTGTATTTTATTTTATTTTGCCAGCCAAAAATTGTCGGATTATATAAATGGTTAGTTATTTCATATCTATTTATTTTTATATATATTTTCCATCGTAATTTCCGGTTTCGTGAGAATTCCGTGTTAAAATGTATCATATACATATATTACTCCACAACTTCCTCTATTTTTCAGTGTTAGTCTTGATTGACCCAGTTAATAAGGAAGATAGACACAAAAAAATGTTTGCTTGTGTTTTTTGTTTATGTATTTTAGATAAACACGGTTATTTTTAAAATCATAACCTATACAATTTATATGTATAGGAGTAGGCTCTAATTAAATGAGGCTTAGATTCGACTAATCGTATTCTTGAATAACAGATTCAAATTATACTAAAAGAAATTAAACGAAAAAGCATCACTCTTTTTTGACACATTAGTATGAAGGACCAGAGGGAAACTTTAAGATATCAAGGCCCTTTGTACCACACATTTGCCAAATTTAGACAAAATTGGGTATTAAGAAACTATACTTCATAATTGCCTATGAATATATGTAGATTAAAAATAATTTTTAAGAATGATTTCAGAATAGACGTGTGTCTAGTGTTTTTGTAACTTCGTATATATAGCTATTTGCACAATTCATTTTATGTGTATAAAATAAATTTAATAACTCCCCCAACTGAAAATAAAACCTGCAACCACGTTTACAGTGATATTCAATGCACCACGGCCTTAATCCACAAGGACATAGAGTTAGAGTAAAAAATATACAAAAATTTTCTCTGTTAAGACAAAATAAAAAAAAACTAAATAATGCAGAAAAACATCAGACAGACTAAATAAAATGTTTGTTTGTGTTTTTTAAGGTGTTTTAATTATACGTTCTAAGACAATAATTACGAATTAAAATTTTATGAAAGAAAAAAAAATACTAAATTATATCCACAGTGAGATATTTTTTTCATATACCTATAATAAGTAAATAAATACACAAATATTTTCTCTATCAAAAACAAAATTAAAAAAAAAACTAATTAATGCAAAAAAAAAACGATGAACAAAGATACTATAAAGATATATACCGAATTAAGTAAGTAACTCATTGAAATAAAAAAAAAGACAATACAAAACTCAGATCTCATGTACCGACATTATTTGAACTTGCACTTTCAAATCGTAATGAATGAGTGGTCAAATGACTTTCTCCGTTCAACCATTGAGTTCCCTATCTAATAGAGCTTCTTCGGTTGTTTCTTATTTAATTTTGTTCGCTGTACGATTGTACTGCACAGTGTCTGTGTCCGATCATTTACGTTCTAACATGAGACGGTGTCAGCCGTATTTAGAGTTAAATTACGATTAATATTATTTATTATTTACGATTCGTATTGCCGTATTTATAGTTAATTTACGGTAAATATATATATGTATGAAATACGTTAGTTTTGCGCGACAAAACTTTTTACGGAATTTTCTATAGCAACGATTATATATTTTTTTATTATTTTTATTATTATATTTTGATAAGTTATCAGTTTGTGTTGTTGATTTTTTAACCGCTTTTGGGAAAATGGAGTGCCATTAGAGAAAACGGTAAGTTTGTTTAATAATGACTATTTTTTCCTTATTCCTAATGACTAGCTTAAGAGTTCATGAAATACGTAAAAAAATAATCAATCTTCTTTCTTCGTTCGACTTTTTGTTTACCGATTTTTAATTTGAAACGGTGACTCTTAAGATTTTTTTTGCTTGTTAACATTTTATGTTGTTTAAAATTGAATCAGTTTATTTTGTTTTCGAATTATATAATTTCTACTGACATTAGGGCATATTTCTGACATAATTAGACTCGTACAGGCACCCGGCTAATATTAGAAAATATATAAGTATTTGCAATGTACTTAGAATTTTAAATAAAAGGTGATATCACTTGCTTATTTTTTTGTAGTTCACAATCTATCTACATATCAAGTAAAGTTTTCATTACTGTCACCTTTTTTAAATTATATTTCAACCCTTTAGAAGAAGCCACCTAAGTAAACAGCAAGTGTGATTTTTTACATACAAACTTGTTAGGCTTCTAGTCTTATAATGTTATTTATCTTATGTAAGCTATTGCAAGATTTATCGGCCAGATATTACCTGCATGTGTTCCAACAAACCGCTTTTAACCACACAGTTATTAATAAACATATTAATTTAATATATGTATATGTTAGTGGATTTAAATTGAAATTAGGATACTGAAATAAAATTTTAGTTAGTGTATTTATGAACCAACGACAATTCAAAAACAAACTCAAACAAAAATTAATTCCCGGATAAAACTGTATATATGGCATTATTTTTATTCTGTTAAGCATTTTTGTGCATACAAATAAACGGTTTTTTTATTACACAAGATCTAAAAATAGACAAAAACAAATAAAAAATCTGCATAAATCATAGAAAATTTTAAACACTGGTTGAATTAAATAATGTTACACATAAAACAAAAATATTAAATAATTTTACTTAAAATAAAAGCTTATTTTTCTATACTATGCTTTATTAATTATAACAATAGAAAATAAAATTAACTCTATAATTTTATTATACCACAAAAATTATATATTATACGTAATTGAACAGAGAAGCTGTAAAACTGAGAACTTTTTCAGTAATAACACATTGAGTGGCTTATTTAAAAGCACTGAAGGGTTCTCCTTGCCCTACTTCCCTACGTAAAGCGATTACACATTTACTTTATATGTAACACTGTTTATATAAATCTTGACTTAGCTTTATATGGTATTAAATTAATATATATAATATATTAATTGTTTGAGAATTTTAAAAAGTTGTTATACCCTTATTCTATTTTCAATGCTACATTTAAATATCATTCATTGCTAGTTCGAAATGCGATAAGACACAATTCATTTCGTTTTTTTATTATTTTCTTTTATATTAACACAGTTGATTAATGAAAACCTGTAGATACTGTCCTTTATAATAAATTAGAAAAAACACATACTAGATTACTCTATTTATTATATATGTAGAATAAAATAAATTAAAATATTAATTAATCGAGAGTCAGTTCTTCCCTGACAGCCTATTTTTTTAAACATAGTAGGGACGGAGTATTTGAACACTAGGACCTCCTCTGCGTACTTTGGCGTATACAAAATAATAATATTCGCATAAACAAATTTTGATCATATATCACTTTCTAAAATAATTGCATTTTTTAACTGACAAAGAAATTTCTGATCATATTACAGAACACGATATGTAATAAATACGTTTCCTAACGAAACACAGTAACCTATACTTGCTTATTGCAGTGAATTTTGAAACTATCGAGTCGCCTGTAAAAGTAAGTCGACAATTCGGACGTAATCTATACTAATGTAATGACGACAGTCATTCAATCTTTAAAATTTATTTGAAACGGTTTAAATGATTTCATTGACGCCTATAATAGAACGTATTTAATTGTACACAGAAAGTAAGTTAAAATCATTGTTGAGGTATATTCATATTTCTAATATATGATATTTCTTGAGCACGGGACGAAATGCAATATACTAACTAGTATAAAAATTATTAACTAACCATTTATTTTACCACTTTGACAGTGTTTAATAAAAATTAAATATATAACATCTATATATACAGCAGGATAGGCTGAGGAACTCTAGTACTAAGACACTTCTGTTGAGTAGCGGAGCTCAACGCCGCGTTTTACCGTCGTTACCAGGGGGAGCAAAATGAAAGTATTTTTTTAGCTTCACGCTGTATCCCGCACAAGGCAAGTTAGGCAGAGGGAACCCGGGAACTCCGTTCCACTTCCGTTTCCCACTTTCCGCCGAATTTGAGGCATTGCGTGTTGAGTGGCGGAATTCAACGCCGCGCTTTGCCTTATTGCCAGAGCGAAAAAATGAAACATTAAATATTTAAATTGAAAATATTAAATATTTCATTTCCTCGACTGGGGATCGAACCCAGAACCTGTCGGTTACATCCACACGCTTGTGCCGCTGCGCCATGACAGGCCTCAAATGA
>DWMZ01004794.1:0-11437 GCA_018249855.1 Eueides tales michaeli
AAAAAAAAAAAAAAAAAAAAAAAAAAAAAAAAAAAAAAAAAAAAAAAAAAATATATATATATATATATATATATATATATATATATATATATATATATATATATATATATATATATATATATATATTCGCTAGCTGCTAGTAAAAAATATATTAAGAGTTTCAAATCGTAAAATGACAAGCACTATAGACAATAATATGTTAATAAACAATTTATCGTTCGGACCGGGATTCTATCCGGACTTAAGGAGGAGCTGGCAAATACTACCCAAATGTAAATTTTAAAAATTAAAAAAAATCTTCATTAATGCTTACCTGCAAAAGTCCAAACTTGTCTCTATCTAAAAATGTAGAAACTCCGTAACTATATACCCTTTTGTATTATTATTTATTTAAACATTTCAGTATACATATATAAAAAAATATTTTTAAAGAAAACATAATGTTGCTTTTTCTTTGCTGCTAATTCAAACTTTTAAAATTAGATATTTTATGAAACTTACTTTAAGATATCATAGGTGTATGTCAGATAAGTAATGTATATATGATGGTAGAATGTGGGAAGTGGTTAAGAGAGATGTTTACTACTTCGAAATATTAAATACTAGCTGACCCGGAAAACGTTGTTTTGCCATAAAAAAGCAAACATGTTAAGTTTGTTCAACCTTTATCACCTAGGGGTTTGAAATAGATGGTAACCGTATTCATTTAAATTGAATGATGTTAAGGGCTATATTGTTTTAAATTAAATACTTGTGATAAATAACTTATTTATTTGGATAACAATTGTTTATACGCAGATAATGCATTATTTTAGAACATATTTGGTTAGCATAAAAAGGTAACCTTAAAAAATATATATGCTGTCGCGGACATTTTTTAGAACTTTTAAAGGAGAACAATTCTGTCCTACATTATTTTTGCGAAACTTTAACAGTATACGCAACGCACGCAGCGGAAAAACAATTAGAAAAAAGTCTCCCAATTTTGAAACATTCTTTATTGATGCTCCGGTCCTATTGGTTGGTCTTAGCGTATAAATGGACTATCTAACACTGAAAGAATTTTTCAAATCGGATATTAACGCGTTGAGGTGAGCAAACAAACAAACTGTTCAGCTTTATAATATTAGTATAGATTGTGCAGCTTGCAGGTCTTTCTTTTCAGCAAAATGCATGCAAAAAGAATATTTATTTTTGCATCTCACCTGTGTATATTTGGTACGAATATCCAATAATATATAGAAACCAGTTGCCTGAAGTGTCGAAAATATAGACAGATCCCAAAGGCAGCAATAGTTCCGTATTTTGATGAAGAATAAACTTACGAACCAATGTGATAGAAATGGATATTGCCAAATTTAACCAAATACCGAAAAGTATGATCCAGTAGCACACTTAAAATAAATTAATAATCAGTATTTTCTTTATTGAAAATCACAAAATAGGTGTTTCAGACACACACAACAATAAATAAATGATCTGATTTTGGTAGAGTTGAGACACGTCGTGGCGCAGGGGCAAAAGCGTGTGACTGTTATCGCGACAGTTTGTGAGCTTAATTCTATTTCAGGAAACAAAATATTTAATCATTTCATTTGTACGCTATGGTAGTAGGGCGAAGCAAAGCGTTGTGTTTCGCCACTCAACGCGAAAGTTCGCTCTGCCTACAGTGCAGCGTAGTGCGAAGCTAAAAAAACATTGGAAGGAAATTTTATATTTTTTATTTACAGTTATGCCCAATAGATTAAGCTTAACGAAGCTTACTTTTTTTGCTTACCTACTTGTCTAGGTAACTAGCTACCTTACCTACTTGTCCGACGCTTAAAGTTTTTAGAATACGATTTTTACTTTCAATATGACCGTCAGTTAAATTATGTGTTCTCCAAACAACACCGAGATTTAGGATCAATTTTTGAATGCTTGCTTTGTGATATAAAACTATACCAATCTTTACAAGTCCTAAAATGACAAAAAAAATATGGTCAAAACATTGATAGTAGGAAGAATACCTGGGAATTTTTACCCAAGTGTAAGTCTAAATGGCCCTAATAAAATGTGCTCTATTGCTTACTTGGGTAATCTCCATAAATTTAAAAACTACATCTCTTTAGGTTTATTTCGTTGTTTTTAGTTCATATATAAATATATTTTATTAAAATAAATTTTATTTTACTTGAAACATACCTTGAAACACAACCATGTTGCCCGAAATCAAATAGGACAACTCAGGAATGTTTAAATCATCTTGAATGTATTTTATCAAATAAATTATCATAGAAACAAATTGAATGCTTGTAAAAAAGATTCTTATAGAAAAACCCCAATATTTTTTGAAAAATGAAACATGGTCTTCAAAAAAATTAAAACCGTTAAACTGAATTAAGCGGAAACATAAAAAATAGGCCTTTCTAAATTCTTCAGATAGTTCAGAAAACTCAACCATTTTGTACATGCCGGCCGTGTGCTGTATGTAATGCTCGTAACAGAAGAATGGATATATATTGTAGCTTTTAGAGTTCTGCTATAAATATGTAAGGTAGACGTTATTTACATATAGTGCAGTGCATATTTCCAACCACTGCTTTGACAAATATTTTTTTAGTGACAATTTCCAATACAAAAAATATTACAATTCTACATAAAATAGAATTTTAGATTCCACCAAATCAGATAGAGCAGCTGACATTTTAAGTACCTACTGTAGACGAAAAATCATAAATACTGTTTATATTATAAATAATCATTAAATATATTAATATAATTATTAAAGAGAGTGAATTAGGATCGCATAAAAATGATTTTATTTACCTAGTTTTTTTTTATATTAAAACACTTCAAATAAGATTTTGGAAATTTTGGCACGAATGAGTTAAAATCATATGTTTATAACATATTATTTACTTATTCTTCATAAGATCTCACTCATCCTCATTTTAAATATTATAATATTTAATTTTTTTAATAATATTTTTTAATAATTAATATTAAATTATTAAAAAATAGCTTAGGATATGACTTCTCTCGAGAGTTCTAGAAAATTAAAAAATATTTTTTTATACATTTTCTAAAAAAAATATTTGTCTATCAACCGAACGCTACACTTTGTGTAACCAGAAACATCTAGAACCCATTTATAATATTATTACAATCCATACTTCATTTACAATAAGAAATAATACGAGCTTGCGTCAGCAAGCTGTCACTGTATTAGTGAAAAGTGGTTATTTGCGCTACAAATTACAAACCCATATAGCCTTTGTGAATAACATAACATAAGACTTTAGAAAGGCGTGGCAAATACTATTTAAGTAGCTACAGAATTCCTAAAGTACTATAAATTATAGAATACAATAATTTTGAGATTAATTAACAAATTATTCACTTCTTTTTAACCTTCACGCTGTATCCCGAATGTAGCTAGGTAAGCAGTATTATTGATCATCTCTCAATTTTGAGACATTGCCTGCCCAGTCATTGTCAATCACAGCATTATTTGCATGTTGAAATATTATTATAATTAATATTCATAGGGTATGTATATATAGGCGTAAATCATTATGTGTAATGTTGTTATTGCTGATATTGTAAACAATCTTTTGTAAAAACAAATTATATTTTGAAATTTATGAAATACTGTATATATATATATATATATATATATATATATATATATATATATATATATATATATATATATATATATATATATATATATATATATATATATATATATATATATATATATTATGATAACATTTAGTATTGATTATTAATCAATGTTCAAGCAATTATGCTTAGTTGTTAAAATTAAATTAATAAACATTTAAAGTAAACAGAATTGAAATTAATATAATTATTCTGAGACTAATTTGATTATTTTAACTAATTAATAGACCTTGCTTTAATGTCCATCCTATCCTATCGTTAGCGGCGCCCTCGCCATCTTTTGCATTAATTTAGTAAAATATGAAATTTTGTTATTAAAATTATTTAAAGTAATTCTATAGCGTACGAGTCACCTTATGGTGAGTGATCACCGCCGCCCAAGGCCCTGTGTAACACCAGGAGAGTTACACGTGTGTTCCGGCTTTTGACGTTGTCTGTATGTCATCAATTACGAATATTTAACTATTTGTTACAATATAATTTATATTATTTGCTATAGCGGTAGTTGCAGTTGTAAAATTGTAAATAGTTCTGTAAAACAATTCAGTGCTGTAAATAAAGATAGCTTATATCTTACGAAAATCAACTAAATAATATTATAGAATGTGTTTCTTTGTAAAAATGGACTCTCCGCACGAAAATATCAGCGTATTGACGACATTGAGCACCTAACCAAATAAAAACAGCAACTACGGAAATCGAAATAAAATTAAATGATAATTTTAATGAAAATATTAGGTCTGTCGTGGTGTAGGACCACAAGCATGTAACTGTAAAAAAACAGATTGTGGATCAACTCGAGAAAATGAATTTAACAGAAGGTCGGGAATATAAGCAATATTTTTTATTTTTTTCCAATCTCAAACTGTGCAAAAAGGAAAGAAATTAAATACTAATTTCTTCCCACAGCATGTGAGAGAAGCACAGCATGTGAGAGAAGTTGAAAAGCTTAGAACGAACGGACAAATCTTCTTAATAAGAGCTTTGATTATAAGGCAAACGTCTGTGACACAAACTCCCTACAAAACGTCATTAAATGTGAGTCATCTACATATCAAATTATAGATATTGTATATTTGAGTTAGCTTCATGTCAGCTTACTTATATTAATTATTTTATTGTTTATTTTAATTCCAGATAAATGATGAACGTGTCTTTACAAATGTTAAGTGCGACTGTGTTTATAACCAAAGTGGTAAGTGCAAACATGTCCATTTTGATTTTGGAACTTGCACGAACTGTTTTTCCCATTGTTTCTACCATTTACACACATCATGTACTGTGACCCATATCGCAAATTTTAACGTTTTTCCGGAATTTATGAAAATAAAGCAATACACATGACAGCACAGAATTAGTTCACATTTCTGCCACAACGTGCGCTACGATCGATTTGCCGTTCCGGTCATTATTACTTTGCTTTAATAATACGCTTTAATAAAAGTGTATAGTGAGAAACTAAAATTGTATAAAGTGTGCAGTGAATATTATATAAAAAGCGTATATGTGAAAGTGCTATTTTTACTTTCCTCCTGACATCCTTACAATTTTTAAAATAAAACAATTTTAACCGGATTAATCGCGTATATTGGATTTTATACATTTTTAGAAACCCGACGTTTCGAACACTTTACAGTAGTCCGTGGTCACGGGTAGACTGAGGTGGCATTCGTCTGCCAGTTGACATAATTATTATATCAAATTACCGCCAACGATTCCTTAATTGCCTCGCGTACTGCCCTGGATTCTTGCAGAATGAGTTTACTGTATCTGTACCTCTGGCGTGGTGTGTTAGAGACTTACATTTTTTTAAGAGTGGGTCCCTGGTGGTAGAATGTTTCCAACCATCTTCTCTATTGAAATTAGGATGTTTTTGTATTTCAATAGCCTCGGGGATCATTCTAGGACTCACTTTCTTGTTAGGCTTAAATATAGTCTTTATAGAAGCTCTTCTTAAGATGTTGCCGATCCTATCTGTAACCCCCTTTACATATGGTAAAAGAGCTGGCTGCCTCTCAACTGTGGGTGGCTTGTTCGTCTTCTGACAGCGCTGGTGGCTTGTTCTAATGAAGGGCAGTCTTTACCTGTCGAAGCTCGCCCCTAGATGTTCAGCGTCGCAGAGGTGGTGGGCTCTCTGAAACAAATATTTACCAACGGTAGATAACTGTGTAGGGTGGTGGTGAGATTCACCATTGGTGAGATTACCAATAGATACCTCATCTATTGGTGTGCGTGGGTTTCCTATATACTGTGTGGTCTATTGTGCCATTAGGATTCTTTAAACTAAAGAATTATTTGCCTGAAATTCTAATGTGAACTGAATATTATTATTAATAGAATTTAGGTGGTTTAAGTAAATATAAACATTGTCCGTAGGTAAAATTGTGAATGTGTCATCTACGTACCGCCTATATACCTTTGGCAGACATGGTGCAGAGCTAAGAGCCATCTCCTCGAAGTCCTTCATGTAAATATCTGTTATTACCGGGGACACAAGCGAACCCATAGCAATGCCATCTATTTGTAAATAGAATTCTTGATTGAACACTAGATATCCAGATGTAAGGCAGTGCAATTCTATAGGCATGTTATTCTCCTCTAGCTTCGCTTCGCTGTCCGCTTGACAATCCTGATGGAGGTATACTGGTGAACAGAGAATGTAAATCAATACTGGCCATGGTTTCATTGCTAGCCAACTTAAGGTCTTTCAATCCGCTAACAAAATATTAAGAATCCCTGACACGTGGCCACACAATATATCAATGTTGTATGGCCACGCTGTGGAGAGAGTACTTTCGCGACGTGTGGAGTGTATACGTCGATACATCGATTTGGCTTACTATTGGACGAAGAGGTGTACCTCTTCGTCGTCTTTTTTTAATAATTTTCGGTAACCCATACAACTTTGGAGGTTTTACACAGCTAGGCAGAAGAGATTTAATGTCGAGGTATAATGATTTTGCGTGTTTTTTTAATTAAATCGGATGTCTTTATAAGTATTTTTGTTATAGGGTCTTTGTTAACAATTTTAAAGATTTATTGATCCGATAGTAATAATGACATTTTTTGTGTATACTCGTCGATGTCTTTATCGGCTTTGAGAACTGTTACTTCATTGTTTTTCCGTAATTTATTAAGTGCCCGAGATTCATCATGAGAAAGATAATATACGCGATTAATGCGGTTAAAATGGTTTTATTTAAAATGTGTAACAATCGCGAAAATCAAAGATTATTTTTACGACTGTCAGTATCTATAAGCAGAAAGGCGAAGAGTATGGGGGCCGCCAGCGTGGCGGCCATGTAAATGCTTTATCTAAGGAAGATATTAGATCGTCGTGCTTCAAGTAAGAGTCACCATGAAGGTACAGACTTTATTCATAGTGATATTAATATCAGTTGTCAATTAGATTTTAAAAAGTTTATTAACGCTATGTCATCAGCTATAACAAAAAAACGACATAAATGAATTTTCTATAATTTTTTGTTGGGCTGAAAATCAAACTGTAGATTTTGCTTTGTCTAAACTTACTGGGTTAGCAATAAAATGATATAAAAAATTTCTCTCACTTTATGGTCGGAGTGACAAATTAAGTTATAAGAGTATTTTTATGAAAAGTATATGCCGCTTATACCATAATTATTGAATAGTTATGGTATAAGCGGGAAACAACTGTATTACTTTTGGTATTGATGTCAGGGCTATTAGAATGAGTGCAGAAGCACCAGAATACAATGATCCGAATAAGTTATTAGAAGTTTGAAGAGGAGAAAAATGAGTAAGCGCTCAGATAAATACTTTCTTCATGTTTCTAAAAAGTTTTTAAGTATTCAGAAAGAACGCCTATTGAAAGATATTCAAATCTTAAGTGTTATAACTACAGTCAAGCTGGGCATTATAATTCTAAATGTAGTCAGCTAATCAAACGATATTCTGAATGTCATCTTATAGGTCATTTAGCTAGTGACTGTAGTAAAGAAACTCGCGTAAGTGGATTAAATCAAAGTATAGCACAAAAAGATAAAACTAGTAACAATGATAAAAGGGATTATATAATTAGTAGTAAAATTGAAGATGAAAAATTTTGTAAACGTGCTCTTGTCAACGGGGTGGCTTTGAATTGATTTATTGACCTAGGTAGTAAGCAAACTCTATTAGAAGAACAACAGGCCCGTAGCACATTAAGTATTAGTATTTACGAGTAAGAATAAAACCGAGTCTTTAGTAGGTTTTGGTAACTCAACGGTTACTCCGATAGGTATTTGTGATGTTCAAATTATTATTGATGGTATTTCAGCAATAACGTTTGTTTAATATTTTGCCTTAATTGACGCTTTGAAGAGATTCGAAGGATGAGAATGTCTATTAAGAAGCTCTAAATCTATTTTATATGAAACAGTGTTAGATAGAGACTGACCAATTCCGAGGGATTCAAGAAATTTCCATGTTTTTGATGTATCGCCGTTTTCGATGGATTTGTGAATGTGGTGGCGATTAGCGTCCCTACAAGATGTATTACAGCGATTCCTAGCCTTATTATATAATTGGAACTGTTAGCCGAATATCCTGTTTTACTTTGGACTATCGATAACACAAGCGTTCTTAACAAATTCGGGGTAAGTGTGAATAGAAATTTCGTTGATAGTACCACTGAATAAAATGTCATCTCTCGCCGATGTAACACTTTTAAAAAAAAATAAGAATATATATATATATATATATATATATATATATATATATATATATATATATATATATATATATATATATATATATATATATATATATATATATATATATTAAATAATAAGAAATTTACAGTTAATACCAACTATTAATAAAATTAAATGTGGTTCTAATATAGGGGAATATTCATTTTGATAATACATACAAGTGTTCAGCTTTAGCTAATTTAAAAACGTAAAAAGATAGTGAATATATTAAAGAAGGAAACTTCACTTATAACTAATTTTTAGAAAGCTATGCCTGTTCTGCCGTTTGTAAGAGGTTCTTTTTAAATTTTATTCCAAAATCATGTCTATTTGACGAAATTAGAATAGTTCATTGCTCCAAGTGGGAATAAAACAAATAAACGGCATGATTCGCACAATATTACAAACTGCTTTAAAAGATTTCAATTTCGGTTAGCTCATATTATTTTGCTTTTAATAACAAACTATGGTTTTCCATATGGCGAAACATCAAATTTGCTCAATTAGCATGAAAACCAGTGGAAATTATCGCGTTTCTACTAATACTCGTATATGTAAAATTAAGTGAAAATGCGGTTAGCTATTTGAGCGTCGCTAAGTTACTTTATTTTATGAAATGCTATTTAATTGTTTTTTTTTAAACATGTGCTTATTCAAGAAGGTACGGCGAGAGATAATATAATACATTCCACTCTTTGCTTTGTCCCACGTTTGCGCTATCCAATGAATGGTAAAACGAAAAAAAATAAATATTAATTTTATTTATAAGGATTAATAAGAAGATATAGTTACATATGAACAAGCGCAATCTTTTATGTTAATAAAAATCATATAATAAAATAGCGTAACTACTTTTTACTCATTTTGATGACAATATTTATTGAACAAATTAAATAAAAATATCAATATTCCGAGGAATACAAACAAAAAGAATACAAAATGAATAGTTTGTGATTGTAAATCTTGATATTGGATTTGAAACAGGCTACGAGAGTTATGTGGAAGTGTACGGTTATTTTCTTGTTATAGTAGTGTCAATTGTCAAATGACAGTATACGGAATTTGTGTCTAGCGCAGACAAGCAATCTAGTAATAATGTTATGCAGTTATTGTGCGCGGTGCGGTGTCATATTTGTTTTGTTACAAAGACAGAAAAACCAAATTTTTAAAATTGTTCTTAAATATTTATATGACATTTTTTAGTCTATTTTATTTTAAAAAAAAATGACATCTGTATATGTTTATCTATACTTATAATTGATCACTATAAAAAAAAGAAACATTAAATTTAATCTTGTCCTAAAGTAGTGTTTTTTAAAATATTTTTTTTAATTCTGTCTGCCTGTATGTCTGCGTGTCTGCCTGTCTGACTAAATCGGTTAATAATTAAATAGTTACGTCAATTTAAAATATTTACTTCATCACCCTGGTACTGATGGTATTGCAAGAGGCGACTAAAGTACGTGTGGGAGAATCACATTGTCAGTAATGGCGGCACGTATGGGCAGACTCGACCGAATTATTACCACCCCCGGCACTTAAAACCGGCGTTAAGGATAATGCCAGGTCACGGTGCCCATCCATCTCAAAGTCCGGCAACGCTCCTGTGAGATACAGGAGCGTTGCCGGACTTTGAGATGGATGTCTCTGGTGTTACACAGAGCCGTGGGCGGCGGTGATCACTTAACATCAGGTGACCCGTCCGCTCGTTTGCCTTGTTTTTTCATAATAAAAATATATACACTGAGTGTACTGTGTATAGTGTATTTCATAATAAAAACGTATACACTGAGTGTACTGTGTATAGTGTTCAATGGAAATGGATACGATTTAGTGGCAAACGCTTGTAAATAGCGTACTCACTATTCCGCCAACTATGCCCCAATAACTGTTCATTGTTTTATGCCTACCTAGCTATATGCTGAAGAAAGCGTAAAGTACTTTGCATAAAACAATGTCACTGAAAGTCTGACAGAGAAAATGCAGCCGAAACTGCTGGACGTAGAAAATTGAAACTAGACATGTGAATAAAGGAAGAAGAAAAGAAAAAATATACGATTATAAAGCACTCCGGGAGTGCCGGCAGAAGTGAAAACTTGAATGATAACGTTGTGCATTTTTGATATTTTGGAATGATTAGGGAATAATTTTGCACGAATTGCTTTATCAGTATGAAAGTACTATAATTTATGTGAAAGAATACAGTATTCATTTATTTCGATATCGTACACAAACATGACTATTTATATTACATTAAAAATTGAACACTTCAGAACCTTTTCAATTACAATAAAAAGTTTATCTATTAGGAAAATCAACTTCCATCCATAATTTCAATTACTTTTTCACCATCATTATTACCAGAACCATCATCGCCAAAAATTTTGTCTGTCTGTTTGACAACTGATAAGTTTATGATGGCTGAAGTAAGAAACGAAATTCATTATTTTAAAATTCAATTAATATTTGATCTTTAATTCATCAAAGCTTTCTTTTTTTCTTTTCTTTCTCTGAAAAAACGGAAATTATTTATTATTATCTTAATTCATTTATTTTCATTAAGAAATTATTTGTTTGGTAAATCTACACCGCACATGTGCTTATTATGATGTTATGAAAATATAGGTTAATATAAAGTATAAACATATTATATCTATAATGTCTATAATGTGTACATAGTACATATGTATCTATATTAATAATTTCGTCAAGCAGTACGGTAGACTCGACCGAAACCTAATCTTCTATACTATAATAAAACAGTAAAAAAGTCGTGTCTGTACATTGAATCTATTTATGAAAAAACAATGTAGGGGGGCTTAAAATAAGTAATAGAACACGAATCTACAATTTTTAAAAATTTTGTCTGTCTGTTTGTCTGTTTGTCTGTTTGTCTGTTTGTACCAGCACATCTTCTAAGCCACTGGACCGTTTTCAATGATTTTTTTTCTGTTGTATACCAATTTGGTCTGGGCAGGACATAGGCTATATTTAATTTCGAATACTTTCATACCTGATGAAGAACAGTAGGGGTCCAGAAAAATTATAAGAAATAATTA
>DWMZ01004795.1:0-11437 GCA_018249855.1 Eueides tales michaeli
AGATTTACTTGGCAGCGTCGCGCATTGTTTCGTTCGCGATGTACGGCTACGTGTGACCTCTTTCGGAATTGTTTTAATATTTTTATATGAGCAGTAATATAAAGGAATATAGTTGGAAATATCTCGCAACTTTTTTTTTATTTCACGTTTTGTTCCTAACAGAGTCGCTAGAGAATGTGGAGCGTCAAAGGATACGGGAGGTTTTTTTTAAAGGATTGACAATAATTGCTGACACGTTCTTTTAGATGTAAACTCCTTTAAGGATCCTAATCTACCAAAATGCCAAATTTTAAGTTTCCAAGTCCAGTAGAAATGATAAAAAGACTAGAATCATTGAACAACTAGGCCTTTGTTTTCGTTTCCTCAGTAAGAGTTATTTCCCCATAATAGTTAGGTTTAATATAGATTTCAATGATACGCTATTTTTGTGACAGTTTTTTATGTAACAATTAAATCTTTATTTCATATTTAGTATTAGACTATAAAAATACCTATTTTAGTAGTGCTTATATAAATTCTTACAAAATGGTTCCAGTGTCAATTTTCGCTTACAAAAATGTTGCTTAAAAAGAAAACTTTCATAAAGTATGAAAACAAATTTCAGAGCAGAATCACAGTCGACGAACCTGACGAGATCGACGACCGACGACCGACGAGCGCCTGATCGCTCCAGCGCACAGGAAAGCCTAATGAGACTTTACACGACGATGTAGCGACTATTTTTCTGTAGGGACTGATGAGATTTTACATTTTTTTTTATTTACAATAAAACTAGTATACTCTGAAAATGTGAAGTTTATACCAATGAATTTGTTTGTGTGTAAAAGCTCTACATACACATATTTATATATAAGATATAGTTTAGTTTTTAATTTAAAATCACTAGAACCTACCAGTTGTAAGAGAGGGAGGGGGAGACCTCGGTTGACCTTCGAAAACACAGTATGGAGGAAGGTCACGTAAAAAGCATGAGGACCCCCCGGAGGGCATGTATGAAGAGGTTAATGACAGTGGACGAGGCAAAAGAGGTATGCCGAGATCGTAGCGTTTGGCGCTCCGTTGTCTCTGCTTACCCCGCTAGCGATATAGCGTGAAGCTGAGTTAAGTTACGTTAAGTTACTAGGAAACAATCATCACAAGTTTAGTTAGATAATCCTACTGTATCTTAATAGAATTAGAATATTTAATCTATTTTTATTAAATTTATATTTACTTTTCCCAAATAGTAGAGCGTGCAAACATTGCTCATAAATGCTGATGAATTTGTGATATACCGCGTTTATTAGCGAGTGAACCATCGAGTGTACAGTCAAACGCTGGCCACAAGCTCACTATTTAAAGCAGTATTATATCTATAATGTAAAATACATACAAACTTTGTATGAATACATAGCGGATGTTCAAAGTTGACCTAATGGCGGTGTACAGAGGCTCATCTATTAATATTCATAAGCTTCAGCTTTCCCCACACAATGGATCCCCGTCTGTTTTAAACTAGAACGCTCCTCGGTCAGATTAACTTCGTGAAATCCTTGGATTTTGTAGTATTTGTATTTATTTAATAACTAGGTATTGTTAGATGTATGAGCGCGTGTATAGCGACACACTAATAAAACTTGCAACTGTTAATCTCATTTGCTTATTTCGAATATAAAAGTCGGTGATTTTGTTCAAATGTTAAGGATATTTTAGACTGTCACAGACTGTTTGAAAACTAAAATTTGACGAATATCAATTTTTAGAGTAATTGGTCAAGTGCAAGTCAGACAAGCCCTTCGAGGGTTCCGTACCGAATTGTATAAGGCAAATAAAGTTATTATTATAGCTTATTATTATTATAGCTTCACACTGTATCCCGCACATGGCAGGCTATACGGAGGGAACTTGGGAACCTAGTGTTAAGACACTCCGTTCCACTTCCAATCCCCATTTGCAGAATCTGAGGCATTCCGTATTTAGTGGCGGCGGCTTTGCCATGTTACCAGAGCGAAGAAATGAAAACATATTAAATTTAAAAATATTGAATATTCCATTTCCTCGAGTTAGGATTGACCCCTGTCGTTTACAGTCACACGCTTGTGCCGCTGCGCCACGACAGGCCGCAAATAAGGGTAACAAACATGAGGCAATTTGCGACACACTGGCACATGCATGTGAACGTACACGCAGCAAAGCGTGACTTAGAGTTCCGTCATTCAACACGCAATGTCTCGAGTGTGGTAAGAAATTCGAAGAAAAGAAGAGGTCTTAATGGGTATGAAACGTCCTAACAGGTGGTCAGGTTTCCTCTGCGTATTCTGATATGGGTTGGATACAGCGTAAATGAAAAAAAAAATAAAAAAAAATAAAAAAATCGTGAAGCCGCGGAGTAAACAATAAAAGGTATGTTTAAAATCTCACCACGACAATATATAATATGACGATTGCTATAACACGTAAGAACAATTTTCTTTGAGAGTTAAGGTTAGAAATTTAAAAAAGATGCAAGTAAAAATATAGCTAGTACCAGTACTGAATACGCTTTTTGAATAAATATATGAAAATATAAAATTTCTCCATCTTGCTTAGACGTAAGTTCTTTGCAAACTTTGCTGGAACCCTATTATGAGGGAACTCGCGCGTTTCATTATTATTTACAGCCATTTTCTTCTATAATAACATTAAAGGCGGTTCTTATAAGGAATTTTTTATACAAAATCCAAAAAAAACTTGAGCCCGTGGTGGCACACTGGGAGAGAATGTCGGCGGTCGCCGGTTCTTCGACATTGGATTAAATATAAATTATATGTTTTCCCCATTTTTGAAGAAAAACCAGCGTTGAGTTGCGCCACTTAAAATCCATTTGTTCCAAAAATTACAAATAGCTTTTTTCTCTCAAAGCGATCCCTTCTCTTGATCTAATATAAAAATATGGTTATAAATTGCCCGGAAAATGTCAGCTGCGCTTCTTTGTTCGCTCGAAGTCATAATTATGTTATGAAATTATAAAGAAACGAGGATTATTAAATATGTCCGTCGTGGAGTCGGTGGACGATGTTAATATTCTTTTAAAAAATTCTATGTTTTATTTTATACTAGGATTTGCTTGCGGCTCCGCCCGCATGATCAAATGCAAATAGCTAATTATACATCTCGAGCTCGCCGGTTTTATCAATTATTAATTTTGTTGTAATATAATATAGCCAAGAGGCTTTTGAATAGTCCATAAATGGGCTATTCGATGAAAAATTCAAAAATATTATTTCAAATTGAACTTCCTAAGATAAGCGCGTTCAACCAAACAGATTAATCTTTAATGTCAAAACAGTAGTTTCTGAAATTATCGAGTAAACTATAAAATCTTTAGCTAAAAAAAACCTTTTGTCGTATCACCACTTTTCGAGAACACTCCTCTTAAAGCCGCGCCCAGCATCTGTATATTGTGCCTCAGCTTTTTGAGCGACTGCCGGTATCGCGATCATCTGGAAAACAAAGCCAACTTGTGGCCTCGATGAAACTGGGGGTCATCAGCAGAGCAAAACGGTACTTCACACCAAAACATCGTTTACTATATAGAGCTCAGTTTACTTTAAAGGCACTTTATAGAGCTCAGTTTACTTTATAGGCACTTTATAGAGTTCAGGTCCTGCCTCATTCGCAGTACTGTTCTCACCTCTGGGCTGGTGCATCGCAGTATCAGCTTGAATCATTTGATCGTTCATAACGTAGAGCCGTTCAAATTGTTGGGGATCCTCGCTGTGCGTTCTCTACCGCACTAATGGAGAATTTTTTGACTTGGTAGGTACCTGCCACCGAATTTTCTAACCGCACAGTACGTCACAAACTAAAGTACCACTCTCATCATCTGGACACGTGTACTTCACTACTGTGCGGTTTCGTAGGTTTTCGTTCCACGCACATCTGTAGAACGGCCTAACCGCGGTAGTATTTCCAGGTCGATACTATATTATACTTAATACTTGGAGACTAAATAATACTTAAAACTTATGTCCATGAAACCTCTGGCTTAGTAATTCAAGTTATATATGAGAGCAGACAAAAATAAAGCGGACTATATATTTTACTTGAATGAAGGTTATTTCTTAAGTTAATTTAATATTTGATAAATCTGTACTCATTAAAAATGGATCATAGTTAGCGAGTAAGTAGATATAGATAGACAGATGAGATTGAAGTGCAAAGTTGCTACGGCGGGAATAACTTTATATTTAACTTTTTTAACTTTCTTTTATGAGCTTCGGCCATATATATGTGTCTGTGTAAGCATTGAACGCGGTTTAGAAAGTCAAATTAAATTTAAAAATTTGAACTTTTATCAAGGACCGACAACACGAAAAAAATAACCTATGCATCAAATAATGAAATAAATTGTAGTTAAAAAAATAAAAAAAAAATAGTGAAAAGTGAAAAAGAAAAAAAATTTTGTCCGTTTTTTATAAAAAATATTTTGCATAAATAAAAAAGTCTAAAAAGTCTGGTTCTTTTTTTATTGGAAAGTTGTCCTTCTGTCAGCCGACAACGCTCACGCCTGGCTCCTACATTCAACGTTTCACTGCTTCAGCTGTCGATATTTCCACCAATATAGAGTCCAATATATTGAATAAATAATATAATGGATGTCAATTGTCATCTGACACATTTTCAAGGAAGCATTAAATATTTTTGCATTTTTACTGTGTTTTAAGTGTTAATCCACTCTTAGGACGTTCGTGTGACGTGTTCCAGATGACGTATAATCTACCACGGTAAGGCCAGAGTTTTACATCTTCGAGTATGACGTGACAGAACTTTTCCATATAAATTTAGTAAAATTTCAGCCCAATGTTATTTTTAAAATATTAATATTAGGTTTTATATTATATAAAAGTTGTTTTTAAAGATATTAATGCAATAAAAGATCATCAAAGAAAAAACGACTCATATTACAAGGGGGTACCCTAAGGTGAATTTTATATTAAGACACCGCTAGGAATTCAGTACCTCGTTTTGTCTTCTTACCAGAACGAAGGCATAAAAACAATGAAATTTCCCGAGTGAGAATGGAATCCATAATCACCTCATTTATAGCAGTGCCTCGAAGATAAAATACATTTTGTTTTTCAGTTTCAAGCACATGACAGGGTAGGCAGAGGGAACTTGGGAATCTAGTGTTAAGACACTCCGTTCCTATTAAGACTTCCGTTTCCTATATTTCGCCAAATTTGAAACATTGCACTTTGCCTTGTTACCAAAAGGAAGAAATGAAAATGTTAAAGAAGATTTTTATTTTTCATTTCAATTCTTAGAGCGGGGATCGAAGCCACAGTCTGTCGCAACTACACCATAACAGGTCTCAATATTATATAATACATGAAACAATACATCCCTTTGTTCCACCGCAATGTAATAATTAGCCCGACCTGATTACCGCCCCGACCCCGCTCGACTCGCGCGATCTCGACGAGATCAACGCTCAAATTATGCACTATATTTTAATTAGCTACCCGAGCTTTTGTTGTTTTACAGCTATTATCTTTTATTTTTGAAGATGTAGAAATTGTTACAAATATATTCATCGTTCATCAGATATTTATATACTTGTATGTATATAGACATAATATTGAGGTCTGTAGTAGTGAAGACACACAAGCGTGATACTGTAAGCGCGATAGATTGTGGGTATGATCCCCGCTCAAGAAAATTCTTTGTTCTTTTTTTTTAGCTTCACGCTGTATCCCGCACGTGGCAGGGAACTTGGGAACCTAGTTTTAAAACACTCCGTTCCATTACCGTTCCCTACTTTTCGCCGAACTTTGAGGCATTGCGTATTGAGTTGCGGTACTCGACGCCGCGTTTTACCAGAGCGAAGAAATAAAATCATTAAATATTTAAATAGAAAATATTAAATATTTAATTTCCTCGAGTGGGGATTGAACCCACAACCTGTCGGTTACAGTCACACGCTTATGCCGCTGCGCCACGACAGGCCTCAAAAATTTCTTCGTTCTTGTAATATGGCAAAATCGCGGTGTACAGTACCGCCACTCAACACACAATGCCTTAAAGGCAGAAAGCGAGGAACGGAACGTATGTCATGACACTAGCTTCCCGAGTTTCTACACACATTGTGCCTACACTGTGACATGCCGGACACAGCATGTATGCATATAAAACTTTAAAGTTTTCTAATGGATAAGTTAGACAGTGTACGGGAGGAGTAAGAGAAGATTTGTCTAATTTGTTATGGGAACATTTTTTTTTAAATAATACAACTTAGCACATGAAAAGTGTCTATTGACATAAATTTTACAGTCTTTATAGACTCGTTTTTTTGTCAAAATTTTTACCTTACACACAAATAAAAATACAATTAATATTAATTTACTAAACACGAATATTTGTGTTATTTTTTGATTAGCATTTATGATCAAAACACTCAGGATATGTAAAAGGCGCGATTCTACTTTTTTTTTTATTTATATTTACCTTTTAAAGAAAATAAATAGTAATTCTAACTGTATGAAGGTGTCGGAAATATATATGTAAATATATATATATATATATATATATATATATATATATATATATATATATATATATATATATATATATATATATATATATATATATATATTAGCTTCATGCTGTGCCCTGCACTTGGTAGTGGAAGCAGAGGGAACTTGGGAACCTACTATTACCATTAAAATATTTCCTATAACTTCTTTCCCACGACTTTGAGTGTCGAATGATCGTACCCAACGCCGCGCTTTGCTTCTTTACTATATCGTGGAAATAAAATAGTCCGATCCGCAATTAGAAATCGATAAAACAATCTGTCCCGTTTACAGTGCCTGATAGGCCTCAAATATTTTTTATTTTTATTTATTTATTTATTTTTTTATTTCATCCAGCAGTTTTACAATATTTTATACAGATAAGAGATATATTTATAGTTATAACAAGTACATTATTGTAGAACCATATGAAGGTTGACACATGTGTGCTAGGTTTATAAAGAATTTAAAAATATATATGTATGTTAAGAAATAATTGCTTAGTTTGCAATTAGATGCTGCAAGCATTTACTTTTAAAAACATTGATGCAGACGTTAAAGATATCAGTCGAGCCACTGCACCGGTTAAAAAGTTTGCTAATTCGTGGTATAGCAGAATTAGCACCGAGGACTGTTTTACGTAAGGGAATATGCACGGGTTTTAAAATACTACGAGGTAACCGAGGGGGAACGTAAAAATTGAATAATTGCAGAAGTTCTGGACAGTCTGTTTGGTTGTTGAATAATTTGTTCAGAAACGCTAAATCAAGGACATCTTTTCTAATGGAAAGGGAGATCATTTTGAAGTGATTTAATCTGCTGACATATGATTCAAGAGAGTCTGTCATACATTTCGAATAGGCAAGATGCCGTGTGAATATAATTAATAAATACGATATAAAGTATGAATAAAACAAAAAATATAATTTCTATATCAAATATAAACGTACTGAAGAAAGTACGTATACATGACATCACATTTGCTGTCATTAGAATCAATGTTCCCCAATAAAAAAGGTTGTAGCGTAACTGATGACGACGCCATTAGCTCATTCAATCTACGATAGCTTAATGTACCCATTAATCGAACCCACGGCCACCTATTAGAGAAAAATAGCTCTTAAACATATTAGCACAAGGTCCAAGTTTACCCAAAAAAATGTATTGGATCGATTTTCTTGTTACGAGTACGATGTCTTTCTCCTATTCGCTTTACAGCTATAGTCGCTTCTGCCTTTTTATTGTATGACTAACACGTGAATACCGTAATAAGTAAGGATAGGGATACTCATAAACTTTTATATCTTATTTGGATATTGGATATATTTGACTGAAATGAATATTATATCTATATTTTTGAGCTCAAATACAGCTATTTAGTATGTAGTTGGGAGACTCCCGTATCTACGTATCACCTAACTTCAAACGGCGGTGCTGAACGCCGCGGCTTTCATTTGAATAGTGAAAATGACAATACTTAATTACGTCACGCGGGAGTGGAACTTATGTTCGTAGTTTAACGACAGCGATTCCGTTAATGGAATTATTCAAGATGTTCGTAATTGTTTATTAAAATATAAGAATTATTGAAGTAAGCATCCCTGAAGGGAATTCTCTATATATTTTAAAATTGAGTAATCCTCACACATTGTGATGCAGATGTAAGAAGGGCCGCTAGCATTTGAGAGCGTCGCGCTATGAATAATGTATACTGAAATTCTATTATATTCTAAGATTTAACATTTTTTGATTCCACATGTAGAGCGTACGTGAGTGAAATTAGTGGTGATACTTATTTTATCTGTATTTCAATAGAAATATTAAAATGTGATATAAGTTCATTCTTTAAAGCGCCACGATGAGTTCTGTCACTCAACATGTAATGCCAGAAGTCTATTCTGAAAGAAGAAACTCAAGTATTACGGAAAGTGACAAACGGAACGGAGTGTCTTACCTCTAGGATTCACATACTCAAACACACATACTGGTATTGCAAGTCAAACGAAAGATTAAACTACAAAAATAAAAGTACAAATAATTATAATTACAGCAAGTATCGTTGCATAATTCATACAACACTTTGTAAGGGTAATGAGATGCAACGATTATAAAACGGCGCGAGTTCTGCAACAATGCAATCTATATGATAACTAGACGTTGGCCGAGCTACGCTTATTTACTTGTACTTTTAGTTCTTAACTGTCACGATAAGATAGTATCAAAATATACTATCTTTAAATGTGTATATAGAATATAATAGAGACTATTGCCGCATAATAGTAACTACAAATGCGGTTTGTCGTGGCGCAGAGGCACAAGCGTGCAACAGTAAACGCGACAAATTGCGGGTTCGATCCCCATCAGGTAACGTAATATTTTATATTTTCATTTCTTCACTTTGGTAATAAGGTAACGTGCGGCATTCAGTTCCGCTACTCAATACACAATCCCTCCATGTGCGGGTTACAGCGTGAAGCTAAAACAGAATAAAACTATAAATTTTTATTTGATGGGTTAACCCATACAGGTACAGAAAAGTGCGTACGGGTGAGGCCGTTTCTGCCTCATGTTTCAATCGTTTGCTAAATGTGTTGTAATTTGATCAGGAACGGATGTCTAATTGTATGCTAAAACTACTTACATGGTTTTGTTTTAACTACACCTAGCTTCAGAGAAAAAATATTTGAGGGCCTTTCTTTTAGACCTCAAAACGCACCGAATCGGGGCGACAATGGTGATGGGGATGATTTTATATCGATGAATATCCATATCAATGTTATATTTTTATTACCTTTTTATATTGATATAGTATTGTGCAAAAAAAGTATGGGGTATTGTTAAATTAAATACAAACTATTCTTTCATTTAAATTTATTTTCTTTCTCTTATCTCCGAACCTTATTGTAATCACTTTACATGTTATTTATTAAAACAATGCAAGCTCATAGTTTTCTTAAAAGAACATTTTTTTGTTGTTAGTACTTAAACCCAAGCATATCTGAGATTCATCTGAGTTAAATTTAAAAGCCATCCAATGGATGGCTTAGTGGTCAGAGCGCTTGAACGGTTTTCAAGAGGCGCAGGTTCAAATCCTGCTTCGTCCAAATTTTTATACGTCCAAATTTTTATACGTTTTTAAATTTAGTATTTTTTTTTCCTAAGTGTGGAATAACATTTTAAAAAAAGTAAAAATATTCATCTGAGTTGTTAACAATGTATTCTTATTCTTTTTGTATTAGAAAAAAATCATCTCCATCTTCATTTTCCAAGACAGGCAGAGCAATCGATGAGAATACTTTTACTGCACTCTACAATTTCGATTTTCCATATTTGTCTAATTTTATAACAGAACACACAAAAAAACAATAAACATAAGAATTTAACAACAATAACGAACAAACACTTAACACGATATATATTGCGCAAAGAAACGTGTTCAGCATCGACTATGGTAGCACTAAAGTCGTCTTAACTGCTCCCAAACTACCCGCTCTACACACCGCCTGAGGTAAAAATCGGCCTCAACCCGCAACTTGTTCAATCATTTTGTGCTTAGTGCGTTTGAGGCTTATTTCGACCTCAAATGTTTTTTTATATCATCGAGTAAATGCTTCGCACATGTAAATATATCTATATTTGTCTTTGTCCTATGTCATACCATTGACTGTAAATGGCCACCGCACTAGAGAGAAAACACGAGTAATGCGCTGCACAAGCCGAAAATCTACCTTGAGGCCGAATCGACCTCAAGCCGTAGTGAACGTGTTAATCTTCACTTTCATTATACACGTCGTGATAAATAAAGCTAACTAATATTTGTATGACCCACAAATATTAATTATTTTCCTTTGGCCACGCGAGTGAGGCCGCGGGTTAATGCTAGTTTTATATATTTAAACTGTAAATATATTGAGTAAATTTCACGTACGCACTAATCTACTCAGAGCTTAGGCAACTGTAGAAACATTATGCCCTAAGTATTTAACTCATTTAACAGTTTTTGTGCCTTGTTTTGTCTTACATTTACCAAATTGAGTTTATATAGATTAAGAAAGTATGTCAATTAAATTAGGTTTATGGTAACTTTATTTAATAGAATAAGTAAATTGGAACTATTGTGTATTGCTAGCTTTTTCATACCTTCGCTTTGGTAAGAAGACAAAACGCAGCGTTGAGTTAATTCAATCTAAATACAATGGTTTAAGGATTGGATGGTAATTAGCGAATGAAGTGTCTATACACTACACTAGGTTCACTCGTGTTATCACACTCCTTTCAAGAATTCGACGAAAAGGGAGAGTGCCTTAACAATAGGTGCCCAAGTTCTCTCTGTCTATTTTGCTATGTTCTAAATAAAAAAATAACGATATTTACTGAATAAATCGATAGTAGCTTAATTAGTTTTGTTACCAAAATAAACTTCTTTTGAAAAAGGTATTTGACAGCAAAGCTTTGTACATAATAGACAGATAGAATAGTATTTTAAAAGAATAAACTGTGTTTTCAGTACTTCCGGTCGATAATATTATTTTTCATAACAAATTTCGCTTGGATGAACCTCAAGAATGTAATATTGTACCCAAGAGGAGAGTTCCACCTATAACCATGACGCTTGCAGTCAGCCCTTCTACTGTGCCATAATGGGGTCTATCAAATTTATAGTCCATTTGAAACATAATTCTACACAAATTAATTTGAAATTCGGTTGATTAACTGAGCAGTACGAATAATGAATACAAATACAGGTTCTACTGAATTTAGGGCAATATCTTTGATACTGAAAGAACCGAGTACTCCATTTTCGATGACTTTTTGTTCCGTTACAGTTCACCGAAATTAGGGCAAAGCTGTATGGCCATGACCCACTCTAAAAACTGCATTTTGCCGCTATCTCTGTTTAGCAT
>DWMZ01004796.1:0-11435 GCA_018249855.1 Eueides tales michaeli
AAGAAAACCAGAATCCTATGTCACGCGTGGCCTTATATGTACGAGAAAATGAAATTAATGAATTGTCCTTACTGGGTGTCAGACCCGTAACAATCACATTTATAGTAATGCACTATGCCTCAATTTTATTTTGTACATACTAATTTAAAAAAATCTTTAGAATTCATTTTAAAAATTTAAATTCTCAAGAGGCGCGTATTGAAATTCGTTCCTGCTTCAATTTTATCCTGTTCAATATATAATTTTTATACCTTTTTCTAGACATCATTATTTTTCTTACTTTTAATATGTTAAAAATAAATATTACATTCAATTTTTCAGTACAAAAGTTTACTATGAATCTTGTTACTTAATACTCATTCTTACATCATAAGGGTTCTTAAATGTTCGTTGTAAGGGGATTTTACGTCACCTAAAATTGGGTATCGCCGATAACGAAACTATTCGACCTAATCTCATGGTATGACTTGCTTTACGGCAGATATCGTTCCCAATATTGCCGTATAAAATACTAATACCGAGCCTCTTTAAATTTTACTGTTTTGTTATACCGATTAGGGGGTGGGGGGGTTTGTTGACCTTATCTTATAGATTTTTCATTATTTTATCATTTGCTATGAATTTGTTTTGACAATTTTATATTTATAATAATATTTTGAGACTGTCTTGGTACATTTTTCAATTATGATATAAAAAACGATTTCATAATTTTAACACATTATTTTGGCATAAGTTAAAAACTTTTTTTATAATGCGCCGTCTTATTCTATAAAAAATAAAGTTATTATGCTATAGAAATAAGCAAAAAAGAGATTTCCCAAAAGAAAATATATAATACAAAAGCTTTTACTATTGTGATCAATAGTCAAAGTGAATTATCAAAGTCCCTATATTTTTATTTATAAAATTCTTTTATCTTGACTCTACAATCGAAGAAGTAATAAAAACAAGCATGCACAAACAAAACAATAAAAAATAAACCTACAGCTATATCGTGTTGATGCGAAACGGAAATAAACCAAAGGGCTGAAACAACAATGGCGGACATAAAACTCACTAAATATCAATAAACATTGCTTATTCTAAATTCTTATTCTTCTTAGGGGTTAACTACATGCATGTTATATATTTTATATAAATATAATTAGAATAATAAGTGTATTTACTTGTACTATATTTTTGATAAGGATTTTTTTTCTGAAAATATACTTTTTCGTGCGCGGCTTGTAGAACGTCCAACTATCCCGATGTCAACGATACAGTTGTCATAGCTTATTTATTATCTGTTTATTTTACGTTTTATGTCTTTAAAAGTACTTAAGGAGACGGCTCGTCAAAGGCTACAGTCCACAAACATTCTCTATCGTCTAGTTCACTGTCATTAACTTCTTCATACATGGCCTCATACCTTATTCAACTTTTGTGGCTGTTGATAGACTATATTTGGAATTAAATTATTTATATGAATTTGTAAAATCTTAACCGAAAAGACCGTTATTATCAGCATCAACAATTGGATGATTTGATGGATTGGCTGCGGAACAGTTGGTGTCAGATTAGGGCATCAAATTTATCAGTTAGCAGGTTTACTATTCACCTACCACCCTGCAGTAAACAAGCGTTGTATATGTCTATTCCTCTCCATTTAATTATGATAAGTACAACTAAAAATAGTCCCAAGGGCCCGGTAGCCTCGACGGTGCTCGGTGGGCTAGGTCGATGACTATGGACAGGCAAACTCCGAGGCCAGGGGCGAGATGAATTTCCGGGCGGGATTTCCTCTCCGTCAGACAACTCAGGCAAATCACAAAATGGAAAATGGAGTCCGGAAATATCATAAACATAATTAGTTTTAATCTTCAATTCTTACAATCAAAGTATAGGCTAGTCGAGTTAGAAAACGCATTTGAAGATAATAATTAAGACATTTTTGGATTAAGTAAAGGAAAAGGAGAAGGTGAAAGCACAATAGAGGCATATAAAAACATTCTTTTATCTTTTTGCTGAACAGAGTGGCATTTTTAATATCGAAAAAATAGAAAAACAACATAATGGAATTTGGGTCATATTCAGATAGAGTCGCAGTCTTAAAATTTAAAATATCTGGTATCAAAGTTGTGTCCGTATTACAAGCGTACGCTCCTGTAAGCATACGTCTGATCTTTGAGTAGAAGAGTAGTAGTAGAAGATTTTTATATGACACTGATTAAGAATCCAAAGTTGTTTTTGTATAGCCTATCACGTGCGGGATACAGAGAAACTAAATAAATAAAATAAATAAATTAACTTTCATAGTTTATAGTTTATAATACTAAATAGTCCACATCGATATCTAATTTGAATATTTCATAACTAAAGTTCGTCAAAGATATTTGACTTATTTAACTGAGAAATAAATTAATCTTGTACAGCTTCAGCAATATTGACTGGAGATAGATAATTTGAAAACTTTATTACGTGAACAGAATCTTTGTAAATATATACATATAAGCATCCGCTTAGGTACGATGTAAACAAAGGCTCGATAAGTAACGTCATTAATAATTCTTAGATTTAATTTTAGACATTTTTTCATTCTCTACTATTATTTATCTAAGTTATTTTTGTATTTTTTGGAGCAGATATTAATTTTTTATTTATTTTAAATATGGAGACACCCTGCCATATTCTGCATATGGCAGGGGAAGTGGCAAAGGGGATTTTGGGACCTAGAGTTAAGACACTCCGAGTTAAAACACAGCGAATTTGAGAAATTACGTGTCCAGTGACGGAACTCAATACCGCGCTTTGCCTTACCAGAGCGAAGAAATGAAATATGAATTATTTAATATGAAAATATTAAATATATCACTTCTTCGAGTGGGGATCGAGCCCACCACCTGTCGTTTACAGTCACACTCTTTTACTCTCGGTGCCACAGCAGGTTTCGAATCCCTATTTCAAGAAAATAAACATGTATGTTAAATATTAATATTAATCTTTTGTAATTTTACGTTGATTAACGTAAAAGTTAAAAAGCACACAATCATATCCGCCAAAATTTTCTGTTTTATAAAAAATATAATGGAATAAAAATTCTCTATCCTCTAATAATAACTAATAATAATTGGTTGAGTAATTATGGTGTGAAAGTGTAACAAATAAACTTCATTCATATTTATTATATTTTATGTATGTATAATGTATGCATATAGAGTTAATTTCTTTGTTTATAGGACCTCTGTCTGTCCGACTGTCTGTATGAAATTTCACCAAATACAAATAAAGGAAACAAATTAAGGAATTATCTTTCTAGTTTTTATGAAGTGGCATACAAATGTTCATAAAAACAACGAAAAGGTTGGTGACGTATGTAAAATTCAACTTTGTTAAATAAAGTTACGTTATAAAACTATATATAAAATATGGAACAATAATAAAATATAATTTTAAGTGTACATATTAATTATTTTTTAATGTAACATCTTCTAGACAGGTAATTAGGTTCTTTTGATAGAAAATGTCAGTCCCAGGCAAATTAATGAGACGGATTAACTAACATTAATATCTTAGAAATTGATATTTTGCCGAGTATTTCATATCTGCTTTGCTCCAATATATTTTGATACAAATAACAAATATAATTTAAGATTTAGTATATGTAGTCAGCTTTTGCTAAGTCGATTCTAGTTTATATTGAGATGTTTTTGTATGTATGTATATATTATTGGGTTAAACAAAAGTCGACTTGTAACCAGTTGCTTTAAATGGATGAAATTTTGAGTTCTCGCCGATAAGACATCACGTGTTTATAGTGAAATTCAATACCACACTTGGTCTGAATACCATAGCGCAGAAATTAATATGCTTCATTGTGTCGAGTATGAACCCACGACAAACGCAAACCCAGACGATTTATCATTAGTAAAAATACGTTTTTTCATTTTGTTCTTTCGCAAGGATATCCTATATCTTATAGGTTTTTGCTTTAAGAATATAGTATTATTTAAGCATATCATAAAGTTTTTCAGCAATTCGGCGATAGAAAGCAGTTTAATATAAGTTACAAGACTTTCTTACATTAACCGATAAATAAATACATAGGTTGATACCGAAAATAGGCAAAATTTAATATTTTTTTATTAAAATAACTATCTATAACCATAATCATTCAAATAAACTGATAAGAATTTTCTATTTTATTTTAATTTGCTATATATTATTTTATGTAAGTATTACTTTAGCGTATACAAGTTTGCTCCTTTTTTTTTAAAGAAAGTACACCTATATTTAATATAAATACCTATTTATTAATATATTATTTTTTATTATAAACACCTACTCTAAAAAGGTTAATTTTAAATACATCGCTGATAGAAGAAGTTGTAAAGGTATTAAATTTCAAAGCTCTTGTTCGTCAAATGATTGATTATTAGAAATTTCAATATCGAAATTCTGTAATTCAAATAATTTTAGGCAAGTATTTACAGGTTGAATTAAAGTTGGTATTTAATATGTAATATATGCTATGTAAATTGTAACATGTAATTTATAATATGCTGTTCAAATTCAACTACATATTTCATGAGAAACCGTCGTGATGCAGTAGCTAAGCGTCTGAATGTAAGTGACGGTTATGGATCCAATCCTAACTCGAGCAAGAAGGACTTAGACTACTTTATTTTTGTTTCCGTAATCTGGTAAGATTTCAAGTAACACCAATAAGGAAAATGTGTTTTAACAATAAGTTTTCTCTATCAAAGTGTGTACCTGTAAATATATGACGTACATTTTCAAAACAAGAAGGCATATATTATAGACATATTGAAGCAAGTCTTGGCGCTCGCTCTGATTTAAAAAAAGACGGTGAACCCTCGTTTCAACTTTTATTTCTAGACTCAGAACTAATAAAAACATTAATATTTGTTGTTATTTCGAATCTTATCTTATAGAGTTATCTCGTAAAGCAATTTTGCTAAGAAAATATTTACTTTTTTCCTATAAAAGGGAATCTCTTAATTCCCTTAAAAACACTTGGTACATTTTTTTTACTTCTCGATGTATTCCTATTATAGCGGGATAGGCATTTAGTACCTTATGTTAGACACTTCAATCTCCACTTTCTGTTTGAATTTGATTCATTTCTCAACTCAAGTTCACCTGAATGGAACCCTGCCACGTGCGGGATACAACGTGAACCTAAAAAACTAAATAAATCTTAATACTAAATTTATATTCCTATTATTTCCTTTTATATTCTTAAGTATGGAATAACACAATAAAATAATAAAAAACAAAATTCTTCTTATAAAAGACATAGTACTCATCGTTGTATACAAGAGTTGAATTTCAAGTGTATAGTACTTAATTTCAAGTGTATAATAAAATCGCCGATGCCGTTTTGCCGTTTATACAAAACCTCATGCCCATTTCTGTCGTTTGCATCAAAGTAGGCTCGATATCATTTCTATTGTTACAATGATTAGTGCGCTGACATTTGATTTTTTTTGTATTGTTTATTTTTACTATATACATATTTTTTCCTATATTATAAAGCTTTATAACACTTACTGATATATAAATAAGTTAAAATAAATGAAATTAAGGCTATAAAAAGCTATTACACTGCTCGTGTGATTGTTCAATTTAGTAAAACTATAAAATTCTGCGGTAAGCTCTTCCACCAGGAACGAATTTTACGCTTTTTCTTCGATTCTGAATGTAATGGACATAGACATACGCCCTCGAGGACGTTTTAAACTCTACTTAGATCTTTTAAATGTAAACAATTCTGTTATGCACGATTTTTGCATAGCTTCAACGGTTTACTCAGAATCCAGGAAGCAGGAAGTTCTGAAGTTGACCGGTTTTTAGACATTCTTAATTTTTTTTCAATTCTTATAGGATTCATTGTCATGTTATATAACAGCCTATAGCCTTCCTAGATAAACTGCTATCTAATGTAAAAATATTTTTTCAAATCCAAACAGTAGTTCCTGTGATTAGTATAGCGTTTAACCAAACAAACAAACTCTTTATCTTTATAATATAGATTTACTATATAATTATTAAATACAAACAACAAATATATATTTATAAAGTTAAAAATACGGGATCTTTTATAAATAGGATCAAACCTACAACCTGTCGCATTTGCAATCACGTGCTTGTGCCCCTGCGTAAAGATAGACTTCTAGTAGTACTTCGTGAATGATAATATCATTCAACACTTTTTTCGTACATTAACTAAATTTGGTAGGTTAGTACGCAGGGCGACCTTTGCTTTAATATTGGCCGATAAACAGCAAATGGGTCGAGTAATATAGGTTGGGCGCCTTAAATATTAGACATATAGTAAGGTTTCAAACATATCTGTGGATTCTTTAATATTATATGAATAGTTTCTTGTACTAATAACAAAGGAATTTTGCAGTTCAAGTACAGTACAAGAAAATTATATAATTATATTGTATTATAAAAAAATACATATATTTAAATAATATTTACGGTTTCTTAGAAAAGTGGATATTGTTTACCTATAAATAAATTTACAGCCTATATCAGATAAGTACTAAATAGAACAAGTAATCGGCGGTAGTAAAATAAAAGTGACTGTTTTATATTAAACGAGCTCTTTATTACATTCTATTCTATCGAGTAGTGATAGTGTAGTTTATTTGTAAAATATTAAAAATATGCATACATTTTATTTTGTTTTACTAACCTAATAATATATGTGACTTTAAAGTGGGAAACGGAGTATCTTAAAATATGTTCTTCTTGTTTTTTTTGCTACACAGTAAAAGGACTATGCTAAAAAACAAGTAAAAATAAAATGAATTTGAATTATGCAAAAAAAAATCTGACGTGTAATAAAAAATCTGAAGATTTATATAGTGACTGTGGAATGTGTGTACAAATAAATGTAATTAACAAAAATTATCAGAGAATTGTCGTAGCGTGTCTGTAAACGCTGCAGATTCTAAGTTCGATTCCCACTCGAGGAAATGAGTTAATTTTCCTCAAACACGACGTGACAAAATGTAACGTAAAGTGCCTCCACTAAATACGCAATACCTCCACAATTCGGCTTTCCTGCCGAAGGGAGGGAACGAAAATATGTTAATAAGCACAGTGTCCTAACACCAGGTTCCCATTTTCTTCGAGGTGAAGCAATAAAACAAAATAATTTTCTTCTTTTACTAATTTCGGTGGTATATTCGTATAGGTCCTGATTGTATCTTTTGTATACTCTCAGTCTCAATCAGAATATTTTTGCGTTTATAATTTATTTATAACCACGCTTTACGCTTCTCAGTTGGTAGCAAAAGCAAACCTAGAGTCAAGACTTTTCCGAGACATTAAATTTCGTAGCTTTGACTTACCGGATAGTGGAAAAATCGATAAGATTAATAATTTAAATATGTTTTAGAATTTCAAAGCTTTTTTGATTTTTTTGAGTTTTAATCAACTGTTTGACACAAGTCTTACTATAGACATACTACACAATCTCGACTTGTATGGTTTTGCGCTTCAGTTAATGGAAGTCAACGCTGCGTTTAACAACAATAATTGAAATATACTTATATTGCATTGTCATTTGTAAAAAATATTACCTATACTGTGGAATGGGTATGGAAAATATAGCAAAAAAATATGACACTTAAAATGTGTCATGTGCCATCAAATTTTGACACAAATCTTTCACAGCGGCGAAAATTATTCTTTTGAAAATTAATCGAATTCTTTACTGTAATTTTAAATTTAGATGCCTTACAATTGCACAATAATGCAGTGAGCATTGAAATTACAGTCATCCTTATCTACATATTATATGTATGTCTACCTCGGAACTGTGCTGTGTTTTAAACTCAACTGTATTTTTAGAATTCCATTACAAGATGTTCTCGTGTATATTTAGAACAAATTCTTCCGTTTCGCAAATTGAAGCTGTCCCTTTGTACGTCTGTTCGTAATTTGCATAATGAGGGTTGAATACGGGAGTCTAGATTCATTAAGAAACGTCATGTCACGTTGAAGCCTTTCATAATAAATATAATATTGACGTAGACGTATTTAACTAACATTGGTAAAGCTATCATATTTTTATATTATGCATATATAATTATGTGTGTGTAATACGTAAATAATTAAGTTGCCCGAGGATTATTATGACGAATGTTATTATTATGCAACACCAACTAATGTATAGGTCATCGTGGTGAAAAGAAAAAAGCAAATCCATACCAATACGCGTTTAGCCAGACAATCTCTATAACTTTACAATATTCAAGGATCAATGAATGTTTATATAGCTAACACTATAAAGAACTCGTCCTGAAGAAATTGAGCTACAGTGTAAAATGTAATATCGTTGCTTCTGCGATACAGTTAAATCGACAGTAAAGTCTAGCCAGATGACAGTTCTTCATAAATCCCATCTCCTTTGTATTTGACCATAATTATACATTATTACTAGATCCTTATTTAAAATTAGTGCATATATTTTTTGTATCAAATCTTGTTTTTATATTGCCTAAATTATTTATTCTTCCTCATTAAGTATATAAAGCACAGGACACTGTATCGAAATTAGCAGGAAAATATCTTCTTTTTCTACTCTTGTGATACTGTTTTCTTTTATATTTTCTTGTAAGATAAACTTCGTTCGATTCGCAATCATTTCTTTTGCCTTGCATCTGTCTTCTTTTATTTTTATTAAATTCATTCATTTTAAAGAATAATTAAATTAAAATTAGAATATAATTTGAAAACTATACATACACTTATCTGTATTTCGTAAATAATGTTAACTTTGATTATCGCATTTGTTATAAAACAAGCTCGACTTCGCCGGAAGAATACGTTCAATTAGCTTCTTAGCGTTGTGGGCTTACACGTTACGAGAAACACACGTTTTAGTTTTGCATGAAGAAAATAAGGTTACTCTAATTGAAATTTACACTCAGAGGCTAATATAATTGTTTATATTTTTTTATTCTTATTTCCAATAGTATTTTTGTCAGCGTCGCCTAACACATTTTATTGCATATAATCAAAAACAGAAACAATATTTAAGGCCTGTCGTGGCGAAGGGGTATAAACGAACGCAAGTAAACATGATATTTTAAAAGTTCGAACCCCGCCCAGGAAATAAAATATTGCCTAATTTTATTTCGCTCTGGTAACAAGGGAAAGCTCGGCGTTGATAGAACCGCCTAATTTTCGAGACATTATGTGATGAGAACCGGAACTCCAGGTTACTTTACAAAACTACTTGTTACGAAGAGAAAAATAATTTCTCTCAGATACGAACCCACTACCTTCACCTACGTGTTTACCGTCTTACATAAAAATAAATTTGTAGATTTTCAACTTAGGCTTCTTATATACATATACGTGGTTGAAAAAGTTATCTACTAAATACACACTCACTGACACTTACGTAGAAACTTCGAAGGATCAAATTAATGTTAAAGTATATTCGGGGAATAGAGATCAAACAGTCTTTACAAATATTTGAAAGAGGGCGCTTAATTGAGTTCTTCTTAATAGAGAAAAGTCGAAATAGTTAATTTTAATTAAGCTATGGCTCTGTTTTACTATTATTTGTAGTAGAAAATTAGCAAATATTTATTAGTATGTGTCATTGTGACTGCAAACGCGATAGTATTTTTTTTTCGAATTTGTTTGAACATCTTCTGTATCGAACGTCATAAGAAAATACTGACGGAATGGTTGCGTTTATCAAAAGAAAATATTGTTGTTATTTGTTTGATAGATATTTTATATTTTGTATGGGTAAATGAAAATCACAATGGAATTGATCAAGATACATTTATTTGTACGCATAAATACAATTATGTAATTTTTTTTGGTTATTTTATTTGTGAAAAGCGCAAAGTCACTATAGTGTTTTTATCAAATTATTCGAAGTTCATTGTAATTTTTAATATGGTAGGAAGCCCCGATTTTTTTAAAATGTCAATATTTTCTTTAATTTACATTTGAATTTGAAACACATTATATCAATAACCTCATTTAATGTAATTCCTTGGGGGGACCGGACCCACAGCTCTCGCATTTGCAGTCACAACCACGCTCCAATAAATATTTGCAAGTTTTCTACTATAAAAGTTAGTATAAAACCAACAACTGAGCCGTAACTTAGTAAAATAAACATTTTCGACTTTTCTCTATTAAGAAGAGTTCAATGAAACACTTTTGTTCAAATATATTAAGACTGTTTGGTCTCTATCCCCCGAATAAACTTTAACTTTAAATTGATGTTTCGAAGTTTTTACGTTAAGTTTTGGTGAGTCTTTATTTAGTGGATTACTTTTCAGCGTCCGATTTCAATTGACTATGTATGTGTATATAAGAAGTCTACCCTGAATATATATGTATCATTACCTTACTTGGGAAAATTAATTGTTATCTGTTGTACGCTTTAGAAGCAAGTTGAAAACAGTATGGATCTGTTACTTGAATAGGTTTTTTGATTAATTAAATCCATAACTTTTCGCGTTTACAGTTGCACGCTTGTGCCCTTTTGCCACGACAAGTCTCAATCGTGAAAGATGGTTTCCTTTTTCCAATCCAATGATATATTCAAATTATTTCGGCGTAATACAAATTAAGAAAAATAAAGAAATATAAACAAACATAACAAAAACATTACTAACAGTAAATTTTAGTGGCGAAGAGTTATATATTCTTGTCAATTAATGTTTACTAAAATTTTACATTGTACACGAAATGCAGAGGAATTATATGTATGGTACGTCTGACGTGGGGCAGGGGACAAGTGTGCGACTGTAAATTCAACTGGTTCAACAGGTGGGTTCTATAATTTGTAGAAATGAAATATTTGTTACTAGCGGCTTCCCGCGGCTTCGCCCGCGTAGAAATGGTTTTTTTATGAAAACTCCCGAATTTTAACTACCTTCAGCACCTTAATTCTTCTTTGCATAATAATGAAGAGAATGGAGTTTTTTTATATTTAAGAATAAGAATATAATATAGGATGGGTCATTAAGTTATACGAATTATAAAAATCATAGAAAAAATCTACAAAGCTTAGGAATGATAATCTTCTTTTATACTTGTAATAAATCAAACATTTGGGAATTTTTTTTTTTAAAAATAACATCACTGAGATGTGACCATCCGAAATACACTCCTCGAATCTGAACCTCAAATTCGTAAACACTCGCTGGCACATCGCTCATGGGATAGCGGATATTTCCTCACAAATGTTGTTCTTGAGTTGAGCAATTGTCGTCGGTTTATTGGCATAAACGCGGCTCTTGAGGCTCACCAAGCTCAATGACTTTTGTTAAGTCAGCATTTTAATATTCACGGGCCAACAAAGTGCACAGGCGTGTTTTCGTTAGCTTTGTATTACTTATGAAAAGTAATTTAGTGTATGGATGTACTTAAGTTTATATACTTGT
>DWMZ01004797.1:0-11435 GCA_018249855.1 Eueides tales michaeli
AATATCACTTTTAAATGTTCCGTATATTGTTTTCTTATATTTCACGACTGTCAATGTCTTGTAAAGAGTTCGGCAAGTCGTCTAGCGTCGGTTAACGGTTTGCGGGCACTTTCTTCGGGTGTCTGAACGCAACTCCTGCGCAATTTACCCGTTATGTGACGGTGGAATGGGGGGAAATGTAAATTTACTCGAGGAAGGATTATATAGCTGTTATTAAATTATGTTATTTCTTAATGGAATTATGAAATTGAGTGATTTACTATATTTTATAAAATATAGCCTATATACATTGTGTAAATGTACATAGGCTATATTTTATAAAATCTAATTTACATTTAAGTGTATAATATTGAAATCATCAGTAAAATTCTGTATAATATAATTTTTCTACAATAGTTTTCAATTTTCTGTTTAACCATTCGAAATTCTTGTAGAACTCATTGAACATCACCTAAAAAAATTAAAAATATTTCCAATATCTGTAAATACAACATAATGTTATATGCAAAAAGAATTAAAGATTACTCTAGAAGTTTTATTGCTTATAGACTACTTCCGCTTTCCTGTTCTTGTTTTCTTTTATGGAAGAGCTACTACGTGATAATGGTCATGTAAACTGTGTTTTACTGGCATCCTTCATTCTAATTCAGCTTGATATTTTAAGCCTTGACTAAACACTTCTTGGAATTTTATATCAAAAAATAAAAAACTGGGAAAAGGACTAATAAGAATTCTAGTATTAAAAATATATGTAAAATCGCGAAATAAAAACAAACATAGTAAAAAAAATAATTTTGACCATGTACTGATTTTTAAATATTTTTTGTGAACTTCACAAGTGTCTAAGTTTGCCCAGTGTTAAGACCACTCGTTTCACTTCTCACTTTCCGCCGAATTTGAGGCATTGCGTGTGTAGTGGCGGTAACGCCGTACTTTGCTTTGTTATCAGATTGAATAAATGAAAATATAAAACATTTAATTTAAAAGTAAAAGATTAATTTAATTTGAAAGTGGGGAACGGAAGTGGAACGGAGTGTCTTAACAAGTAGTTCCCAAGTTCCCTCTGCCTACCCTGCCATTTGCGCGATACAGCGTAAAGCTTAATTTAAAAGAATAAAATATTACATTTGAAACTATAAAAAATTTACATTTGAAAATATAAAATATTTCATTTCTTCAAGTAGGGTTCACTACCTGTCGCGTTTGCAGTCACACAATTATACACATGCGACGCGACTGACTTTTTATTTTTTCATTTTAAATAACTCGTGTTTACGAAAAAAAAATCACTCCATTCCTTTAAAGAACAAAAAAGTTGTAAATCGCTACAAGGAATAAAATAAAAATTTAATAGTACCTTATAGTAATAGTAATAGAGAAATAAATTATGTTGAAAGCAATTTATTTAAGTATTATGGTAAGGAAAGCTAAATAACCAATGTCGGTTTGTTTTATAACGTTTCGTGGTCGCGCTTATATGACAATGAAATTATTTAATAATGACAATACAATTATTTGCTAACATAATAGTATAAATTAAGAATTGATTATCGGTTATATTAATATATTTTTATATGTCGGGGAAAGATTATATATTTTTTTCTTTTTAAATATATTATTATTTTAATTTATACCTTGTGACTAACTTAATTCCGCCGTTAAATCATGTCTCTTTATATTAATATATATAGCGGATGTATTGTCATTATCTGTTTTAATGTTTTAGGTTATATTTTCGCTCTAGTACTATAGAAAATATTCATAAATATGTTGCCAAAAATATATGATAAAATTTTTAGCCAACAAAGAATGTTCTTTCAATGTTTATTTAAGAAATGAGACTTAAACGTCAACTTTAGTTCCTCAATTTTTTATCTTTTAAAAAATCAAATAATATGTTGTGCAACCCGTAAAGACTGCCAATAATGAATATTACAGTATAGAGAAAAAGTTATAGTTAAAACAATTAATTGCACCAAAACAAAATATTTTGTAAATAGTTATATGTTTCGAGTATATTTTTATCGATTTTCAATCGGTGTACGATAGAGTGCTGAATCGATATTTATATTTTTTTTAATCCGAGATAACACACTATGTGCCTGAAAAAACTGAGGGTAGTTAAAATCTGGCTTAATGAATTTGAAATAACTATTCCTAAACAGTTTTGTTTGCGTCTGCCATTAATATCTTAATTTCTATGTCTATCATGCCTAAACTTGGAGAAATCAACCTAAATTAGTAAATTTAGTTAATATTGTTTATTTAGCACTACCAATAACAATAAAATATATAATGATAGTTTTTTCTTGAATATGTAATTGTAATAATAATAACCTTTTTGTAATTTTCAGGTGGTTGTTGTGGGTCTACACAGAAACGAACGATTGTTGGTGGATGGGCGTGGGCATGGTGGCTTGTCACCGATGTACAACGTATCTCCCTTGAGGTCAGTGCTAACTATAAATTTTATATGTAAAACAAATACCATTATACATATATGTTTGCTTTAATATGTCTTTGTAAAATGTTGGCATCGACTTTCTTATACTACATACTTTTACTAAAAAGAAAGCTCTACCAAGTCAGTTAATCTCAAAATGCTTTAATAATCAATTTTTGATTTTTTTTTCAGGTTATGACACTTAACCCAATGTGCGAATATGTTGAAACTGCCCAAGGAGTACCTTTGACGGTCACTGGTGTAGCGCAATGCAAGATCATGAACGAAGACGAACTGCTTACTACAGCCTGTGAACAGTTTCTTGGCAAATCTGTCAAAGAGATCAAGATGACTGTCCTTCAGACGCTCGAGGGCCATTTGCGGGCAATATTGGGTAAGTTATAAGTACATTTAAAGTCTCCAGTGCATTATTGTCTTTTCATAAAAAAGCTATTTTTAGTACAGCTTTTTATTATTAAATTATTTTTAAATGTACCACAATAACTGGTCGATAAATTTACAAGTAAGTATTTCTATAAAGAAAGTGAGTATTTTCATATAATCATTATCATTATTCCCAGCCTCTCTATGTTGTCTCCAAACGCATGCCTGAGCACGATTTTCGACTCTTCCATTCTTCACGTATGTCGGCACCACCTAGATGGTGGATAGTCCTATACTTGCCCAAGCTAATAAATAAATCACAGTTTTATACATTCTGCCTACCTTGCTATGTTCGGGATACAGAGTGAAGCTGAAAAAAAAATATGATGCTACTCCATCTAGTGTGGTATAGCGCAAGTAAGTTGTAATATGTATTGTAGCGACATCTACGTACAAATAATAAAATCACAAACCATAGCCGGACCTTGAAGTTAGTCATGTTAAATTAACATAGAGATCGTGTATTTTATGAAATTATAATTGTTTTTTTTTTCCTATTTTTGACCCTATAGTAATTTTTTGATAAAGTCAGTTAGGGTTAATAAATAAAAATACAATTGTGTATTAAAATCAAACTAACGTGTTAAAATTGTTGGTTGAATTGTCAATAAAATTTAGATGTAGCCGATCTCGATCGGTACTCAATCTTCGTAATTAATTTACTCTATACTACCTTGATGCACCTTTCACTAACCGTTACTTTTATCAGATAACCATACAAAGACACGACCTAAATAGTTCAATGTTGTTACTTTTATCAGATAACCATACAAAGACACAATTTAAATAGTTCAATGTTGGTGATAAATACTTCTTCCGATATAATAGAAATGTTGCCCTTTCCTGTATAAAAAAAACACTAACATTAACGACTGCTATATTCGAAGACTATGGGTTCAAATACGAAGAGAAAAATCGCAAGACTAAAAATAAATTAAGACTTGCGTCACTTTATTTTATTTTAAACTGGCGACCCTGTCATGGCTTCGTAAAAAATACCATTTTTAATTTTATTACATTCATAAATGTCCCTCTATAAGAATTTGTTAACTATATCTTCCATGTAGATTTATCGTAAGCATTCTCTGTCTCACTCAGCTTCACGCTGTATGCCGCAAGTGACAGGCTAGACAGAGGATTCTTTCCATCGAATTTGAGGCATTGCGTGTTGCTTTGCCTTGTTACCAGAGCGAAATGAAAAGATATTTTTTTTTTTATTTAAAATATTAAATATTTCATTCCCTTGAGTGGAGATAGAACCCACAAACTGTCGCGATTACTACAGGCCTCTATCGACATTTTTAGTTACAAACAAAAACGTCATAATTGTGACCCACTAAAAGACAGGTTAAAGTCGACCAAGTAAAAGTCGTTCCTATAGTGGTCGTACTTGACCTCAAGGCGGTCAACGATCCGTGTTAACTTTTGCATTGAGAACTCCTTCCTGAAAGCGTTAATGTGTACTCGTATCTTTACAATATATTTGCTTATTTAGATTCTTGTTTAGGCCATCTTCGTATTTTATATTCGAAACGTAATATTATCTACACTCTTGAAATATTCCGTTAATATACAATCAGCCCTTTCCTATATTAATCGATTTTAAAATACATCTCTCTATACTATAAAATACTTTTTTGTTCTGTACGATTTTTTGTATAATAGTTGTTGACGTACAAAATTGATATTGATTGATCGAGTGCAAGCTGGAAGAAAAGGTGATCGAGAATATCGTGTATTGTGAGGCACTCGTGTGAGTGCCTATAATATTAAAAAAATTATGAAAAAAAAATGTTGTGATTCTTTATGAATTTGGATTGAAAATCAAGATGTAAATTGATTTTTTGTTTAATTTCGTTTGCGTGGATGAAGTCAGGTTAGCTAGCGAAGCGAGCAGGGGGCGGAGCCCCCCTAGTATTCGATAATAAAATAAATACAATACATTGAATTACTGCACTTCAGCTTCATTACACAGTCAATTTACGTTATATATAAATAAAAAAATGAGGCCAGTCGTGACGCAAGGACACAACCGTGCGTCTGTAAGCGCGACATGTTGTGGGTTCGATTCCCATTCTAGAAAATGAAATATTTATTATTTTTATTTCTTCGCTCTGGTAACAAGGTATAGCGCAACGTTGAGTTTCGCTACTCAACACGGAATGACTCAAATTGGGCGAAAAATGGGGAACTGAGTATCTTAACGGGTACCTGTACGCCATGTGCGGGATACAAAGTAAAGCTAAATAAATAAATAAATATCATTGTCTAACATTTATGCAAAAATTAATAGAGTGAAGTGTTTATTTAATATCTGGCGTATAATAAATTCTTCAAAAATATATATCATCGATACAATCTGTTAGACAGACATTCAGATCACACAAATAGATATCAAAGTATATAAGTAAATTTCGTATACCGAATGAATTTAAGTAAATTTGTAATGTAATTCTGTAAGCTATACGGGTTATCTTCGTTTTAAAATACACCGAGTGGAAGTTAAACTCACAATATGTCATATTTACAGTCGCACACCACAGCCGCTTGCTTTTATTTGCAACTTTATTTATACCCGAGTTTTCCAGTACCTTGTGGGGAAGGCATAGAAATCTTAGCTGCAAATTAGTCTGACAAGACGTAGGTACTGAAGCTCCATACAGTCCTTAATCAGATCAATCTGGATGCATTTGGGCCTTACCGGGTGCACCCATAAAACCGGGTGAAAATTGATTCCAGTACCTGCTTTGGAGGGTAACTGTGTTCAAAGGGGCGCGGCTGCTCGGACAGTAGTAAGGCAGAGGAGAGCTTTTATTAGTGCCTCGGCGGCTGCCTGTTTGCATGCCTAAAGGAATCTGGGCTGGACCTACGGGTCCGGCTGTTTGACTATGGGTACCGCGGGGACCGGAAGTCCCAAGCCCTGTCCGGTCATTTGAGGGTGGTTGTGGTTGGCTGCAAAAGTTGAGCACGTTCGTCTGCCCGGTATAGTCGTCACCGGGCGCTCAGCTTCGCACGCAGCAAGTTAATGTTTTCACTGGTCTAAGGCGAAGGGCTGCCTGGTGGACCGCGGTTTGGATCGACTAATAGTGGTGGCCTAAGTACTGATTGGCTACTGCAACTCGGGTACATGCCTGCTTAGCATGAGGGACGGGAGATAGAGCTATCCAAAGTAGCCGATTGTAGGCTAAAGGCTAGACACGCAACACGCGTGTCGGGAAGTGAGTGCGCCATTAACAACTCCGGTCCCAACTGGAAATTGGTAGTCACCTTCCCTGGGGCCCTCAGCGAGATATCGCGAGCATGCCGGATGGCGTGCGGGATGTGAGCGAGTGCTTCTTCCTATGGTGGAAGTGCGTGCCTTACAGTTCCGCACCTCTTGCGGAGAGGAGTTAGCGTGATCAAAGACTGTCTTCCTTCGGGTTGATAGTTGGAGGTTGCACGAGGTAACTTATCTTTGAAGGACTACCACGTAAGTGGTAGGAGGCCAGACCTGCCAATGGTCCCTGCAACCGGGGTAAAACCCGGAAGCAGATATACTGGCCCCACCTATCTATAACCTTAGTATTGGTAGAGGGGGACATTATAACATAAACAGGTTAGTCTCGAAAGTCCTTAATCAGAATCTTTACTTATAATAAATCTGTAACTATCTGTACATGGAAGATATATTTTAAAAACTCTCATTTCGTTTTGCTTTCGTTTAATTATGTAATAGAGCCCGAAATAGTATATTTTTAAATTTTTTGTCTGTTTTTTAGGTGCATTTGTCAAGCTACTGTCATAAACAGATTTAGTATATGTTTGATTTTAATAGGTATGAAAATAAAAAAAAAATTGTTTAAAATATTTAGTTCTACAAATTTTTGATTTATTCACCTGAAATTTTAGTTTACAATGTTATAGTTTTCATCTTAAAAAGGAATGGAGATAAACAAATAAAATAATGTAATAAAAACGGGTGAAGCCGCGCGTAGGTTGCTAGCTTGGGAATATGTATAAATATATTTTAGCTCGGCGAGCAAATATTCGAACACATACTGTTTATTACATAGTATACCATACATAGTATACTGTTTATTACGTATTGTTGTATATGTTCGCTCCATGTAATATTTTATATTTCAAAGTCTGAACCTGTTGAGGTCTGTCGTGGCGCAGCGGCATAGGTGTGTGACTGTAACGGACAGGTTCTGGGTTCGATTCCCAGTCGAGGAAATGAGATATTTAATTTTAGTTCCCGGGTTCCCTCTGCCTACCCTGCCATGCACGGGAGACAGCGTGAAGATAAAAAAAATCTGAACATCTATTAAGCAATAATCACCGATATCTGAAACGTGTAAAATCGACCAATACCTCAATTATTAATGTTAGCCACGTATTAGATAAAATATCGATTTTCTTGTGAGCACCACAACAAACTTAGTACATTGTAGCTAACGTTACATTTTGTAATGGTTATATTTATCGTGACTCGAATGATACAAACGTTCCAGCCTTCTTGTGAAATTACAGGCAACAATGACTATTGATTAGGAGCTTCGATATATTTAATACACGAACTACTATTACTAGTTACGATACTAATGATATATACGAACGACTCTTTGTATCTGACTGCTCAAGACAATAGCTTAAATTTAAACCCCTTTTAAATTTCTTTTTATATTTCTTATTTTAATAGGAAGATTTCGATTTGGTTAGACAAAGGAAAAATACACGAGACTTTTCTACAGACTGTAAGTTAAAGTACTATACGTTAGTTACTGGGATAGTATTTAAAATAAATGTAAAAAATATATAAAAGTTACTTATTTTTCTATCTTTTTAATTATTGGCTGATTTAAGGTTTCAATAATATTTATAATTAAAATATTTATTATTGAAATTATTGTTGATGAACACAGAAAATGTAAAGAAAAAAGAGTTAAGATGTAACTCATGAAACGTAAGTTCTTACTTTGCGGGTCTGTTATCTTGCTTAAAGCCTAGTGCATACATAGTTAATTAGCTGTAAATCATTTAAGTAACAAGAATTAGCATTTTAATGTTATGCAAACATTGAAACTGGCTTCGCGACGATATAAGGATTAAGCGTTAAGATTGGCTCAACTGGTGACAAAGTAGATATAAAATGAACCAAGCAAAAGCTTTAAAATAAGAACTTTGATAAAATATAAGATTATAGTGATTTTTACACATTTTTAATAAAAATATCTTTAATTGAACCAATATTTAGTATTATACATATTTGGAAAACGCTTGTTTTCTTTTATGTATTATTTTTTTATACGTATACATAACCGAGTACTTACATAAATCTATATATTTTTTAAATTATATTATAATGCTCGAACTCAGCCGAAAACAACGTAATGTCTTAACACTATATTCTTACAGGAACAGACCAGGGTAGGTCTTAGTTAATAAACATTCTTAAAAAGCGACGCACAAAATATTTTAACGAGATTTCCTTACTCTTAAGATAATAGAATAGCTTAAGGCTCAATTTGATATAACAGTTATTCTAACATTTTTTTTTATTTTTTATTTTAATTACTTATTTGTTTTCAGCTTTTGTTTGTTGCTTAATAATAGATTTAATTACTTTTGTTGAGTTTTATCAACATCATAGATGATGTTAATTTGTGAGTTAAAATATTTTATCATCAAATTATATAAATGAATATTTTATGTGAAATGATTGTGATTCAAAGGAATATAAAAGATAAATCGTTAGCTTGTTTAAATAATTGTTTATGCTTTACTAAAAATTGTTCCTCTAAAATGAAACAGAGCCAGCTTGCACTATGTAAGTCTGACTTATATATGATATCTTGAATTCGGACTTAAAATGGACAGAATATTTTGGCAATAGGTTCTACTTACCTGCTTTGCTTTGCGAGAAAAACGTAAAGATGAAAAAAAAAATAGAATTAAGGAATAATTAAGATGAAAAGTCCTTACTTCAAATGGATAAGCTTTAAAACTGTTTCAGTACAAACTAAATATTGCAAATTGTAATTTTTCAAAAATTGCAATGGTCTATCATCAATTTTATCTCCATCAACACGTGTTTAAGATCACGTAGGCCAGTACATGTCAGGTCGAGAACCTAGTTCCAAGGTACTTTGAAACAGAAACACTTTGGTTTTCTAACGGAACATTTGATAATTTAGAAGATTGTTATTCCAATTTGTATGCACCTGATGCTTTTATGAATAGCAGATAGTACTGTCTTAAAGTTAAAAAAAATATTTGCTGTTAAACATTGAATAAAAATTTAATTGTGTTTACAAAGGGTTCATCATTAATGTGCGTGTTGAATGAATTCTTCTTCGGACCTATAGTGCTATACTCTCTCAGCTCAACGCTTTATCCCGCACATGGCAGGGTAGGCAGAGGGAACTTGGGAACCTAGTGTACAAACACTCCGTTCCATTTCCGTTTCTCACTTTCCGCCGAATTTGACGCATTGCTTGTTGAGTGGCGGAACTCAACGAAACATTAAAATTAAATATTTAAATTGAAAATATTAAATATAATAATATAAATAATATGCTATAACCTGTGAAACTGTAGGAAACGAAATACTATATACAAATACTTTACATCAAGTATTTATTTCACATATCAAGTATTCAGGTATACGATCTCTTTGAACACAGAAAAAATTAAACATCTAAGTCAATTAAAAGATACAATCAACTACTGTGAAGTGAGAACTTACAATACAAACAAACAAAAAAAGTGAAAATTTATAATTATTTCGTACATATAAATCAATACAAGCTTATATTGGTTTGGTAACTTTACTCACCTCACTTACATTACTCACCGCGTAATGAAAACCTATAGAATATTCACTGTAGTCTTACAATTATGTCACAAGTAACCTAAAAAAATATAAATAAAGATAAAAATTTGAAAAAAAAAAATAATTTATATTACATTTAAAAACTATTACTGTAATTAATGCATACGCCGGCAAACTTAGTTTTTCCGATCTCAGAGTTTTATAAGTTCCCGCTAAACTAAAATCCTGAAATTAGTACGGAACCCTTGGTGGGCAAGTCCGATTCACACTAGATTGATTCATTTGTAACAACTGTTAGCTAACATAGCTAAGAATATGAAAGCAAATAGACATTTGTACTCTGTACAAAAGAACGTTAACGGACGAACGAGCTGATTAATTCTAAAACAAAAAGTAACCCATTTAGGTTTTTGTGATTAGAATATTTCACTCAATATATTTTAGGGTTTCCTAAGCAATTTTAAAAGACATTATGGGACCTTATAAAGGGAACATAGATTGAACGTAGTCAATTAACTAAAAAACTTAGTAGGATGATTAAAGTGGTGATGAAAATTATTACTTTTATTATTTCACAAATTGTGTATAAAGAAATAATTTTAAACAGTTATTGGCAATTAATAAGAAAATATTTGATGGAGATAAATTATGCCCACCTAGGCATTTTTAGAGGATGGCAGCGTTGGGTTCCACTCTACAGGTTATGTCTCAAATGTGGGAAAAATGAAGAAAAGTGATAGATCTTTCTGCGTGAAAAAATACTTTTAGTTACTAGTATATTAGAAAATTTTATTCAGGCTTTACTAAAATAATGTATTCTTACAAATAAACTTTATGCTTAACAACCTGTAATATATTTTTCAGTCCACAATAGATTACATCATGTTATAAATTATTACATAGCGTTCGCATTTGTAGTTATAAGCGGGGAGAACGCACATATTATAGTTAAGGACCTTGCGAGGCAGACCCGGCCATTCATTTGAAGTCTTTTGCGCGAAACAGTATAGCTATCGGATAATACATAAAAGTAAATTAAACGCAGAATTCATTAAATTAGCTGGTAAATTAATATTTTATGTAAAGATAACTGTGATATTTATTTTTTATTGAGAGAACTATTGTTTAAAGACTTACTTTCAAAATTATTTAATAAAATATTATAAAGTCGAATAAAATTCTATTTCTTTTAAATATCGTTTTTTTATAAATAACATTTAGTGATGAACGTTTTTTAATCAAGATAAAGTATTTTTTATTTAATTAAGTTAAAGCCATGTCACTGTTGTGGATGAGTGCATTTAATCTTGGATTGACAGTCGGCGCAACTTATGTTGTTGTTAAAAGGTAAGATTGAAAAAAAAAATTTAGCTATTTGTAAATTCTTTTGTCTTTTTCTTCTCCATTTTAGTACATCAATTATTGATTACATCAATAATAAAAAATAGTTTTATACTACCAATATGTTTTTTTATTATTTGCAAATGATTTCAACATAAACACTTCTTCTGAGTGTCTTTGACGATGTCTCGAACTTGGTATTTATTTACTTCAGGGAGAAATTGAAAGATTGTTTATAAATTTCATATACGATTGTAAATTTTTCCAGTTTCAATACTCCAATCCTGCGCAGCCTCGCCTGCTTGAAAATATTTATGTTATTTAAGTGTAGGTTCTCTACATACACTTAAATTATTTTGGTTAGTTTTTTAATATGGTTATCTATATCTATTG
>DWMZ01004798.1:0-11434 GCA_018249855.1 Eueides tales michaeli
TCAGGCAAACAGAACTTAGTGACAATACATTACATAGTCTATGCTGAATTTTGGAAGCTCAATTTGACCCAGTCTCAGTCTCATTTTAATCAGACATTAAGATGAAATCTGCATTATGACTTTAGTTTAAATATTAATTAATTTACAAATAATCAATATTGTTATTAATCCAAAATGGCCACTGTTTTTATTTTTTTATATTTTGTCATTTTTATACAACCCTCCTAATATGGACTGCATATTTAAAATACAAAACATAATGAAAAAAATGTACAAAGTTTGTTTTAAAGAGTTATTTTATATCTTCGCTTTAAACTTCATAATTTAGGGTGGAATGTCTTAAACTCATTTCAGTCAAAGACATTCCATTTTAGTCAGTTACCATTTAATAATTGCAGGAAGTATATGAATACACTAAGACGCTACCTTAGCTTTAAATGTTTTGAAAGATAATACTTGACATTTATAGTGGAAAATGCAAATCTATTAATACGTATCCAATATGCCATTCCTATTTGCACACCTTAAAGCTGTATCTCACATGTATTAGGGTAGGCTGAGGTAAACCGGAGGATCTACTGTTTACACTCCGGTCCCGTTGAGTTGAGTGGCGGCGCTCATTGCCACGCTTTGCTTTAAGAGATAGGAAACAAAAATATTATATAATTTAAATCTCGAGTGGAAGTCGAACCCACAACCAGTCGCCTTCACAGTAAGTCTAGAGTCTCAGCGCTTCGACGGCCTCTTACAGTTTGTTAGGTCTATAGATAACGTCGCTTTTTTAGTAACACACTTCTGATCATGCGCTACGACTGGTACGTCTGGTACGTCGTATAAAGCTACACAAAAGTAATTATATTTTCTCTTAGAAACAAAACACTCGCAACAAGTCAAAAATAAACAAATTACGTACTTTAATAGATTTACGGTCTTGATACTTGGCAACGACGAAGTCTGCGGCTTGCGGGAGGAACTCTCCTAACATCATTAATTAGCAATTAAAGTATCATATTGCTTATCTCATAGAGCTTTGTACGAAATTTGCACATTTGCAAAAAGAGTCAGTTTAAGCTGCCTGTCTATATGTTTGTGAGTCCGTCTGTAGCTCGTGAATGAATGATTTCCGTGTGGTCTTATATCCATAACCTTCTTTACCGCGATGATTTTTAGCTATATTTCTTGTCACGTTAGGTTTTATGATGTTCGAAGCAACCGCTTTAGAGCTACGATCATCTTATTGAGATAAACTGCTTGTTTGAGTTTTCTTCTTATCAAAATACAATGTCAATATGACCGCCGCTTATAAAGTATATCGTCTTGAACTCGCTTCATGCTGTTTCCCGCTAGGCAACGCAGGTAAATGAAACCTAGTGTTAAAAACCACTCATAGCACTCACTATATTCGATAATACAATTAATTCGATTTACTAAAGAAATTGCCGTCAAAAAAAAATTAAACTCAAGTAAAACTTCAAATATGTCAAGTATTTCTGAGAAGAGTGTTTAAATAAATTTAATTGGATAAGATTCCATCCGGTCCTTCTTAGAACAATCACTGTGGCTCGCGGTTATCGGCGTCAACTATTCGAATCGACGTTAAATAAGCCGTTCACAACGTTCCCTTGGAGAGTTTTGCAAATGGAATTCGATATTGTGACTGTAAAGAGCGAGCTTGTAAGTTCGATCTCCACTCGAGGTAATGAAATTTTAATTATTTTAATTTCCATAAAACGGTAATAAGATAAAGTATAGAGTTGCCGCAATAATAGGGCAGACAGTGTGGAACGTAAATGTCCAAATGATAACAACTTAACATGTCTACCTAAAAAAATATTATAAATTGCGAAGCAAAATAAATATTAAAATACAAAATATCTACCAATATTCCTTATATTCAAACGCTGAAGTTTCATTAATTTCACTAAGTCCTATCGATGGCGGTCTACAACTATCTAGACGTGCACGAATAGCAATTACAATGACCTTTTAATCTTGAATCAAGGCATTAGGGGATTGTTCACGAAATTAAGCGTCAGAAACTATACGATTTAATGTATTAAAGGACAGTTTTAAATCGTATACTAATTGAGTAATATCGGTGCAGTGTGAGAGACTAAATCTTGATGCATGTGGATTAAATTCTAATTTAGGAGAACTGTTAGGAATTGGAAGAATTACTTTGTTGACCAAACAGTTATAGATATTTCATAGAAATATGCGTACGCTGGCAAACTTTTATAAACTTCTCGTTAATCTTGAATCTATAAATTGGTACAGAACCCTCGGTAAGCGAGCCCAATTTGCACTTGACTGTTTTTTTTGCTTGTGTTATATCTTTAACTATTTTTTTAATATTATCTCTGATTTTGTATACTGCATTGCGGAGTTAAACAGTGCTCTTTATTAAAATAATTGTATAAATCATTTCATGATTGGACTTTTATATGCCAGTATTCACCGCTTCCAGGATTTAGTGATTTCTTTTATGACTTAGAAAACCTTATCGATTTGTAAACTAAAATTGAAAAAAGGCCTCGTTTCGGTCCACTAAATTTTATAACCGTGTGAGCATTGCCAATGAAAAGTCAATCTCGTATATTTAGAGACACAGTGGGCCGGAAGGTGTTGAAAACGCGCTGTTACCTGCTATGCGTCATTCGTTAGCTATAAGATCGCCTCGTACTTCTTCTTGACGCCGTGGGCCTCGTTCTTAACTTTTTTAATTGAGCGAACAATGGGGAGCAGAGTCTCTTTCTGTTTACCTTACGATGCAAAACAATGCGTGAAGCTGTTTTTTTTTAAATATTGTATAAAATATATATAATCATGTACACTTTTCCCTTTGTCTACCCTGCTTATAGAAGGGAAAATTAAATAATATATTAAATAATATATCATACAGTTTCATTTTTATAATATTAGTAGCATTCATTCTGAACGTATATGGGTAATATACAAAAGTTAGCCATTAGTATCTAAACAAGTCTATATTAATCAAAGTATATGATTAATATATGGTATCGATGACTTATAAGTGTTTGCTAAAAGTTAAAAAGCTCTTCCCTCCTGTAAGAGCATCAATATCGAAGTCGAAGAAACAAAGGCCAATCTAACTTGTTGGCAACTCCAAAAACATATTTTAGTAAAGTTATTTGGTATATTCCGCTTAAAAAATATTAATATTATTATCACATGTAAGTACGGCCTTGCTTTGCTTGCTGGGTAGGTTTGTAGACATTGTGGATTTGAATCACTATCGAGGCAATGAAATATTTAATATATTTATTTTACTCTGGTTATAAGGTAAAGCGCGCAGTTGACTTTCGCTGTTCAATATTCGATGTGTCAAAAGTATGGCGAAAGATAGACAGAAATATATTTTAAATTTTGGAATTTCACACAGATACTTTAATTTTTTTATATAATTATACATGATTATATTAAAAAAAATAGTTACTACAGTTTCATTTCCTCGCTTTGATAACGAAGGCACGGTTGAGTTCCACCACCCACCATCCAGCACCTTGAGAGTTCAACAGAAAGTGGGGAACGAAGTGTCTTAACAGTAGGTTCACTTCATCTACTTTGCTATAACGGGACATAGCGTGAAAAGGAAACTTGTAACTTGTACGTGTAAATAATGATCATAGTGGAGCTTAAGCCTGCGCGGCTCAACTAAAACTTTTGCAAGGCTTAATTGGCTAAGTGCTTTGATGGTTACAATGAGGCACGATTTCGAGATTCCATTTTTGTTACGTTACGTTACATTACAGCAAAAATGTTTACACAGATCTTTAGTAGACTAAATATAGAAAAAATATTAATATGTATAAGCTTCATATGAAAATAAATTCAAATCGTCTTGGTAAATGGGAAGAGCTTGTGATTATAAGCATGAAGGTTGTGGCTTCAATTCTCATTCAAGGTAATGCTTGTGTTTATTTCTTGGGGAACAGTAGGTTCCTTACACCTTCCTTGCTAAATGCAATACATGCACACATGCACAGCAGACAGCTAACAAATATAGAAATTAATATCAATGTATATAAGCTTTTTCTGAAATAACAAATCACGAATACAAATACATCTCTGCTGTAGAAGACAGTAAAAGAAAATAAATATAAAATAAACACTTAGCCGTGCTCCGTAGTGTTGGTGTTCACTTAAGTCCAATTCAAAGATTTTGCTTTTTGAATTTTAAATGTTTCTAAGATATTTTGTTAGAAGTAAGCATTGAATAAATTAATTCATTATTTTAAAGATCCTTTCAAGAGGTCAGTCGTGGCGCAGCGACACAAGCGTACTATTACACTAGTGACAGGCTGTGGGTTCAACTCCCACTCGAGGAAATAATGTATTAAATATCTTCTATCTTCTATATCCTCGCTCTGATACTGAGGCTTAAGCATGTCTTTAATTTTTATCATCCAACACACATTGACGCAATTTGGTGAAAAGTGAGGAACGAAGTGTCTTAACTATAAAAGAGTATTTTAACAAGAGGTTGCTCGGTTCCCTCTACCTATCCTGTTTTGTGCTATATACTATACTGTGTGAAGCTACGACAACACGCCCGGTGACGCTGTAAAGACCATCCCAGGTCAACAGCATTTCAGTCACTCAGAAAAAAAAAAAAAAAAGCTATGACAAAAAAGTAATATGTCAATATAGTATAATCACGCACAAAGACATATTGTTGTAAATATAATCACGCTACTTTGTAGTTGTAGCTATTTAACATTGACGAAAATATTCGTATAGACTGGAAATGCAAAGAGTGGCGTTGAGTTCCGCCACTAAACACGCAATGCTTTCTAACTGCGGTAAAAAATGGAGAGCTGAATATCTCAATAGGAACATAGTGTTTAGGTGTCCTATTCTGGTTTTCTATTCTGCCTACCCTGTTATTTGCTGCGCACAGAGTAAAAATATAGCGTATATTATATAATGTTAGTTGTTTCAACGTAACCAATTTTGCTTGCGGTCAGATTTTTCACGTGTGTAGAATGAGTCATACATTAAATATTTCTGTTTTAAATATTTTCTTGAAAAGTAGGTGAACCCTTTTGTTAAAGCCAGTAGTATATATAAAAAGAGCAAAACAACAATATATGTAGTAGACACTGTACAACTGTACACTTGTACAGACGTTAACGTTACTTCCGCACCACCGCTCTGAGGTAACGAGCTCGTACTCTAACTTGCCAGTTTGTTTGAACTTATATTTCTTCAAGACATGAAATGAAACTTCTTAATTTATTTTTATTTTTGAGTTTTTGTGGAGAAAAATGAGTCTTATATAATTCCAGGATATACTTTCATATAGTCAAAAAATTCAATTCTTCATGGTCGACAACTATTTATATTCAAATATGTATTTGTATTTACTAAGGATAATTCTTTACAATATATAAATAATTTAAAACCGATGACGATATAGTCAATCTTGCCCACCGAGGATTTCGTATCAATTTCATGATATAGTGCATATAGAAGTTGACCAACTTAAGTTTGCAGGAGCAATATGCAATCAACTTGTGTGATAGTAAATATAAATTTGTAACAACTTTTTTTCTTATATATTTTAAATATATTTAAACCTCATTAAATAAAAACATTTTTTTAAACGTTAAAAAATTTGGACCCGGACGTTTTTAAATGTGTAAGTAATATTTACACATGAGTCAGTTACGGACAAACAATATTAAAAGTCAAAATGAAACGTATCTTGTTATTAAGTTGTTTAAATGAACATTAGCTTTCATAAAGTTTTCAGACATATTCAATTGAATGAGTTACTTTATTTTCGTCTCTAAATAGGTTTTTAGAATAAAATTATATTACTTATAAGAACTTTTCGTGGATGAAAAAATGCTGGAAGTCAAATTTAAACGAATGATATCTAAAACTTTACAGAGTAGGTAAGTAACAAGCGAAAAAAACATCATTTTTTTGTTTTTTTTTGCGCTGTATTCCGCACAAGGTAGTGTAGGCAGAGGGAACCCGGGGAGGGTTAAGACAGTCCGTTCCACTTCCGTTCCCCACTTTCCACCGAATTTGAGGCATTGCGTGTTGAGTTATCTCTAACTCAACACCGCGCTTTGCCTTATTACTAGAGCGAAGAAATCAAACATTAAATATTTAAATTGAAAATATTAAATATTTCATTTCCTCGACTGGGAATCGAACCCAGAACCTGTCGGTTACAGCCACACACTCGTGCCGCTGCACCACGAAAGGCCTCAATAACATCTATCAACGACAATAACATCATTAAAATCTTTAAATTGTAAAACAACAATTGTTATTTGTTATTAGCTTGTCATATATTACAGCTTAGGCAGAAGGAACCTAACATTAAGACCCCTTTCTCAAACATTACTTGTGGATTGTCAGATCCTAACTCCGCACTCCGCCTAACTCAGCACATAGCGATGTTCCATTAGGATAAGTATCACCATATCATAAGAATGTCTGCTTTCTAAACTAAGTTTAAATGTGTCGTAAAATGCGACCACATACTTGTGTTCTATGAATTCCTGAATTATTACTTTTACTTTGTTTTTTACCCGCATTTTATGATCTCAATGCAAAAATAGTGGGAAATAATGTAGGCCGGTGTTAAGGTGTTGTTAGAACGACTTTGTCCCTCACTATAGTTACGATTCAATTCTACATTTACACACTAAGACACATTTTATGAAAACGCAGAAAAAAATTAACTTAGTGGGTTATAAGACTGCGCCTTTTAGAAACTACAAATATTTATATGTTTTCTTAAAAAAATATAATTCTAATTCCAGTTTCAGTTAACATTAAAATTATTACGAATTTAAAAAAAATTGCTAAACAAATTTCGTTTTGAAATATCATGAATAATATTTTAAAACTTAAATCCAAGGTTTTATATTAGATTTATTTTAGTCATTTTAGATAAAGTTAGTATCTGAAATTGGTCAATGGTCTAGAAATTCATTAAGTTAAATATTTTAGAGAAGGCAAAGTAAAAACTAAATGAAATTTCGTATAATTTTTTTTGAAAGAGAAAGTAAATTATCAGAATTCTGTATATTATTTGTCCCGTTACTATTAATAAGCGACCATGGATTCTAAATGTATTAAAACACAGCCCGCCGTTTTCTTACTTTTTTGTTTCAAAATCTCGTGTCTTGTCTTACCGGGGCTTAAGACATGAGAAGATTTGTGTACTTAAAATTTTGAGCAATATGTTTATAGCTTAAAAGTAAAATAACAAATATTAAATAAGTAATTCTATTAATGCGCGTGACAGCTTAGATGTTGTCAATTATAAGCTGTTAGCTTTAGTTAGTTAGCTTGTGATATTATGTATCATTGAATTTATCACTTTACAGATAATATTTATGTATTAGGAACTAAAGTTTCAGCCATTATAAATTTACAGCAATTTCGATAATAAATAATTTAGTTTTCTTTTTTTTGTGTTAAGCCATTTTTACTATTGTATTTTGGTAAATTTATTAGAAAACAAGTGCTAATTATTAAATAATGAAGATTTACCAAAATACTGTAGTAAAGTGGGTTTAACGCAAAAAAAAAATGAAAACTATTTTTAATATAACTATTTGCCATCTAAATATAGCGCTCAGTTTTTAAGCTGCACGCCGTATCCTGCACATTAAAGGAAAGGCATAGCGAAGTTTGGAAACCTAGTGTTAACATATTCGTTTCCATTAAGACACCGCTGTCAATTACATGTTAGTCGTTCGTATAAATACTTCAGAAAGACTTAATATCTCACAACTTTTTAATTAGTTACAATAAAAACCTTCACTTAAAGCCGAGGATCGGTCGTAAATTTTGATAAGTATCCATTAATATGAGAAAAAGTTCTTAAATGTTGCACGCTTGGCATCTTTTGACTTGAAAAAGTAGAGTAGGCTGTGATCATTTGCACTGACATTATTGGTTGTATAATTTATAAGAGGTTGTTTGTTCGAGTAACCTTTAATTAGTTAGGTTGATTTTTAAAAAAGTCAATCGAATCTGTTGATTACGTGCGACGGAACTTAACGCCGCGCTTAGGACTAGATCCAAAAATATTATTGTATATATTAATATACAGTTACATTTATGGACCTAACTCTAAGCGCGATAATATTTGCCAAAATATGATTGTTATATTTATTACGTATATATTTTTTCTTTTCACCTTCATGCTTTACTCTTTAAATGGCAGGATAAGCAGAGACAAGGAGACACTCTGCTAACACTTTGCCTTTTTCGCCTATTACCAGAGCGAACAAATGAAACTTTTAAATATTTCATTTTCTCGAGTGGGGATCGAACATACAACCTGTCGCTTGTGTACTCACAATCACTGCCTGTACGCTACGACAGGCCTCTCTCTAAATAAGATTAATTACTATTTCATTTTACGGAATAATTTTTTTAACTGAAATTCTGAGAATGTGTAAAATTTATATTTAAAATGTTCTATTGAATACAAGTATTATTTATTATACTATAATTTGATGTAATTTTCAAATTTAACATTGATACCGAGTGACTCGTATATTGTAATGATTTTGAGGTGCCCAAAAATTTCTTTTATGATGGCCAAATTGTTATATTGACATTTTATTTCATATAAAAAGAACAGTTTATGCGAAATATTTTGGAAGAAATGACAATATTTAAATATGATCAGAAACCACAATGAAGATCGAACTCACGACCAACGCCTTTACATCTGGACTCTTTCCCACTGCAAAAAAACAGCGTTCTCTTTTATTATTTTTTGCACGTTCTCTATTATTATTTTTTTTTGTTTCTCGCTGCATCTCACATTTAGCAGGGTAAGAGGGATCCTAGTGTTGAGACATTCCATTCAGCATTATTAAATTCTTAAAACATTGCGTCAAGAACCTCAACGCGCCGCTTTGTTTAGTTAAAAGTGTAAATATTAAGAACTGAACTTGCAATCGTTGCGTTTACAATAACACGTATGAGCCACGACGGTCCCATTCACAATAAACAATAAACAATATCATAGATATTTGTTAAGTAAATTAGAATGAACGCAATAATAAATTAATTTTTCAGTCGGTTCAAATATGCAATACTAATTAGTATTCAAACATGATTATGTACACAATGCTAATTGATAATAATATATTTATATTTATTGACAACTATTTGTTATTGAGGCTCGTTGTAGCGCAGAGAACAGGCGTGTAACTCTAAATGCTATAGATTATGGGTTCGATCCCCAAGAGAGGAAGTGAATTATGTAATATTTTCATTTTCCTCGCTCTTATTATGAATCAAAGCACGGAGTTGAGTTCTGGCAATCAGCACGCAATGACTTCAGAATTTGGCAGAACTAAATTTGGTGACTTCTGAAGTATGGAACGGAAGTAGTAGAAGTGCCTACTGCGTCAAACTGTATAAAGAAATGTTTTAAAAAAAATACACAATTATTCTTGCACCGATTCTGTGCTATATTAAACAAAATTATTTGACTTACAAAATATTTTTAAAAATTGAAAACGAAGCGGGGTTATTACATGACTTTCATCATAGCCTAAAGGAGCATTTAGGTTTTTTGTCCTTAAATGTAAAGTTTTATTTTAGGGTACAGTAGGGAAATAGTTCTTTGGCAAGATTTAAGCGATATATAAGAATAATAAAAACAATTCTTTACGCTTTTCCCACATAGGGAAAAGGGTCCCATTTCCGTTATGTGATAAACTCTTCATTCCAACTTTCAGCTAAAATTGGTCACAAGAACACGAAAACAAAAATAACTCCTCCCAACTCTGAATTAAACCAACCACGTTTATTTTATTCAACCGTGTACTACTTCACCACGACGGTTTTACGTTTAATAGAAAAGTTCAATAAACAGACACATATTGTATGTTTGTGACTCATTTGTTACATTAAATATCAAATGAGACTTGTATTCTTTAATTCTGTTCTAGTTTGTTCTAGTCCAATACAAATATCAAAGCACGTACGACACCAGATAGTGTCTACGTTTGCTTTTTCCTAATATTTAATATGCTTTGATTCAATATTTACATTAAATATATCTTAACGCTTACACAAGTTCGTTGAACTCTTTTTTTCCTAAGTGTGAAATAACATTTTAAAATTAGTAAAAATATTAAATAAATAGCATTCTATCTCGACAAACGATAATTCTAAACAAACTGTCTTTTGGTAGCGGAAATTTGTAAAAATCTCCCTACAAAAATGCTAACGACTTAAATAAGTTGTAACAAGCGTATAATTACGTCGACGATCTTTCCTAAGTGTGGAATAACACTTTAAAAATAGTAAAAATATTTCATAAATAACATTATCTCTTGCCAAACGACAATTCTAACGAATTGTCTTTGTGTAGTGGAAATTTGTTAAAATCTCCCTACAGAGAAGCTAACAACATAAATAAGGTGTAACAAGCGTATAAGAATTTCGACGTAGCTTTGTGAGGACGAATGGCTTAGTTAATCAGGGCGCTTCGACGGCGAGAGGCGCGGGATCAAATCCTGCATCGTTCAATTTTTATACGTTTTTAAATTTAGTAGGTTAGGTTAAGTTAGTTAATGTAGTATTTATGTTTCACGGTTACTTTTCCCTTCCCTTCCTTTGTCTGTTGTTGTTTTATTGGTATTTGTGCGATTGTTTGATGTTAATATATATGAGTATTTTGGGAGGACTGTCAAAGTTTCAAGTATTTTTTATATAAAAATGAAATTTAATTAAAACACATTAAATACTTTAAAAACATATTTTCCTTAATTTAAACATTAAAACAAACAATAGAATTCTAATAAAAGCTTGTGAACGCTCCGCTTGATAATTCAGGCATCTTCAAATAATCACGCTGTTATCATTTGTCTTCTTCTAATAACAATAAACTGTAAGCGTCTTCACTGAAAGGAAACCCCGCCTTGCATCTCACTAAAATATCCCTAATATTTCGATATCCTAATATATCGGTGCAGAGGTACAAGCGTGCGGCTGTAAGCGTGACAAGTTTTAGATTCATTTACAACGCAAGAAAATTAAAAATCTCAAATTTTCATTTCCTCCCCGTCTGGTCACGAGGCGAAGCGTGGAGTTGAGTTATGCCATTCGATTTATAATACCTATATATAATACCTACATATTTCGGTAGGAAAGCGAGTGTGTTAAGGTTTTCATGTTCCCTCTGCCTACCCTGGTATGTACGCGATATAAGCGGGAAGTGGTCAGTGGTCGTTACGAGCTCCGATAGATTAGACCAATGGATAAACGAAACAAGATAAAAATCAAAATCAAAAATCAAAATCAAAATCAAAATATTCTTTATTCAATTAGGCCATTACAAGCACTTTTGAATCGTCAAGTTACATAGAAATGTCTGTAGTGTCAGTCCTACAGGAAGCTACCACCGGCTCGGAAG
>DWMZ01004799.1:0-11431 GCA_018249855.1 Eueides tales michaeli
TGATATATACGATCCATAGATACATATTAAGAATATTAAACTTTTCAAATTCATATATTTAAAACCAAAGATATAAAAAAATATATTTTCAGAGATTAGTATCTCATATATTAATTACACATACATAGTTTTAGTATTTGTATTTAAAATAAGATATTGTAAGATGAAGTGAACATATTCTATGTCTATTTTTCGTAACCAAACATATAAATTTGATATATTTTCTATACCTTACTATAACTATTCAGATATAAATTCCATGTCATAATTATCGTTAGTGCTATATATTTTAAAATACATAGGAAATAAATGTTATTCTTGAGTGTATATTTAAAATTTGAGGCATTTGAAAATGCTCGCTTCTTTTTCGTGTTATATTAGTGATATTCTGCAATATATTAAGCTTATTAAATTATTAATATTAATATTTAAGGTGAATGTCATAATTATCCATAATAATAACAAACCGAATGGTGTTAAATGTCTTAGCATACGTAGGAAATAATTATTATTGTCGAAAATATATTTAAAATTTGAGACATTGAAACGTGATCGGTTATTTTTCCGGTCATATTACTGTTATTCTGCGGTGTATTAAACTAGCTTTAACTTATGAGATGTATTATCATTTAAATGTCATATTTATCTTCTCAAATTAAACAATACGAATGGTGTTTATTGTCTTAAAATACGTTAGAAATAAATGTTATTCTTGAGAGTATATTTAAAATTTGAGACATTTGAAAATGCTTATTTTTCCTGTTATGTAAGAAATATTCTACTGTGTATTTAACTAGCTTTAACTTACGGCTTTGCCCACGTAGTCACCCAGTACCTGTACCTGAGATTAGTGCGTTCTACTTTATGTTAGTGTACATATAATATTATATAGACACATACATACATTTTGTCGTGTTATTAAATAAAAATACCTACTATTGATGTTGAACCGTTTAAAATATATTAAATATATTTATGTAACCAACATCAGCGTTTTATTTAATTATTTATAATAAGCCGTTTTGGCGCAGATGTGACGGACTATAAAGGTGATGATTGTGTGTTTGTTCGAGGGGTAGGTTATATTGGAATTGTTTTTCCGCTAACGTAGGCTAAGCGCGGTGTTAAATTCCGCCACTGAACAGAGTGTTTCATGGTTACCATCCCTAATGTTAGCCTCTCTCTGTCTGCCATAAGAGGCAAAAAGCGTGAAGCAGTTTCACTATTTTTAATACAATGAAAGCGTTAATTTGAAATAACAATAAGAATTTCTCGCTATTAAAATAATTAGTTAATAAATTAATATTATTTGTTATTTTCAGCGGAATTAATAACGATGGATAACAACAAGCAGTGTCTGGTCTTCGACGGGTATACGTTCTTCTACCGATACAACCTGAAAATAGGACAGAAGTGGGTGTGTACAACTTTTCCCAGGTGCAAGGCTTATTTGTGCGTTAATGATGATTATTACATACTTGAAGGTGTTACCGAACATTCGCATGTGAGGAGGCTCTTACATAAATGTGCCAATGGGAAATATATAAAGACGTCTTAATATTTATATTTTAAACTTAAATAAGGCAATTTTATTATTGAATTTCTATAGGTTATTGTACCTATTAATGAATTAATATAAGTAAATTTGGTTTGGTTGAATATTGGTTGGGTTGATACAATTAGTAAAGTTCTACTTTTAAAATGATTTCATATGCATAAAGGCGTTGTTTTTTAAATAAAAAATGTTTTAGGGTTCGGTAACCCAAAAGAATTTGCCCGGCTATTCGTGTATCAAAAGTATCTCGGGGTCAAAGATAAGCAAAAACACAAGTAAATTTTATATATAATGAACTATAATTGTATACCCCGTTGATTGTTTATTAAAAAAATAATTTAAAAAGCTTTCTGTAAAAATAATTTCTGCCTGCCAACCCTGCCAAGTCCGGCCTACAGCGTGCAGCTGAAAAAAGAACAGATTCCCAAGTATACGATAGTCTTAGCGTTATTCTATGCAGACATGTAATGAATTCTTTTGTTGAGAGGAGAAAGAAATGCATCTTGCACATATGTTGTACGTAAATGTGTGTCTACATATTGTATCGTTTGATTATATTTAATTAACATTGTGCCTAAGTTTGTGTATTCAATTTTCTTCAAATATGGAAATTTCGCAAAAAAAAAACAATGTTTTTAATATCTGCTTGACTCATAAAATCATTGAAGACTCATTAGGCTAGGCTATTAGGGGCATAGATTAAACTTTCCTGAAAGAATACAAAATGGATATCCATTGACTCTTCCCACCTAAGCGTAATCTTTGATTCGTTGATCGATCGATAAACAGTATGTAAAAAAAATGTGTATCATTGTTACTATTTATATAACAGTGAGCAGAATTTGGTAGATAGAAAAGAATTAATTATAAGTAATTGTTTAAAAAAATACATGATTGCTCTTCAAGGACTTATTTTTTATTCCATAATTTTTTAAAGCAAATTTGGACGAAATCCTTATTTCTATAACAATATTCATAGCTCTTGACGCGGACTGAATAGTATGTCAGTATAAATAGTATTTTTTTTTGTATAATGAAGTTAAATAAAAGATAATCTCAAATTTTTTTTTATTTCCTTTCCTTTGTCTCATAATTGGCTAAGTTTCTAATGACCGAAAAATATGTATAAAATGGTAACTCCGAACTGAGCTTGTTGTGTTGCTTGTCTTGCTGTTTCTTTCGTCAATAAAACATAGAAATAGTAAAAGTAAAATTGTAGCTTTATTCATATAAAATAAATACTACTACTGTAATATTAATCCATAATTGTATGTAAAATCAATTACTTAAATGCGAAATGCTAGGCAGAAGAAAGATGGGGACTTAGTGTAAAGAAACTCCGTTTTCATAAAGAAATTCCCGGTCTCCACTTTTTGCAAAATTTTTTTTAGCATTGCATATTGTGTGGTGGAACTCAACCCTTTGTAAGAGAGACGAAATGAATATATTAAATATTTTATTCTTCCGGCTAGGAATCGAATTCAAAACCGTCGCGTTCACAGTCGCACGCTTGTGCTTCTGATTCACGATGACCAGGCATATTCATACAGTCGATATGTTGAGGCCAGTAGGCATCCTCAATACCGAGTAATCTTATCTGTCGTGGCGCAGTGGCACAAGCGTCTGACTGTTACCGACAGGTTCTGGGTTCGATCCCCAGTCGAGGAAATGAAATTTTTAATAAGTTCAATTTAAATATTTAATGTATCATTTCTTCGCTCTGGTAATAAGGCAAAGCGCGGCGTTGAGTTCCGCCACTCAACACGCAATGCCTCGAATTCAGCGGAAAGTGGGGAACGGAAGTGGAACGGAGTGTCTTAACACTAGGTTCCCGGGTTCTCTCTGCCTACCCTACCTCGTGCGGGATACAGCGTAAAGCTAAAAAAAAAAATTCATTTCATACAGACTAGTAAGATTCATAGGAATATTGGTAGGTCTATGTTTTAATGTTAATTTTGGCAGTAGTACTACTACAACTGCAAAAAACATAAAAGATCGACGAAATCTAGACCTTCTATAAGAAAGATTGGCAATAACTAACTAATGGGAAGGAAATTACCAGCAGTTCTACTTGTGGAAGTACTCGGTAAAACTACTAAAAATAGCATACGCTTATAGTAGCTGTTATTTTTAACATCTTTGTTATTTATATAATTTGGAATAGTTACGTTTTTCAATTATAAAACCATTATTTACGGGCAGGAAATGGTATTTCTGATTATAATATAAATTATATATTGGGAAATATTAGCTTCTCAGAACAATTTTCCATAAAAAAGCAATGAATTTATGTATTTCTATTTCTTTCCAGCTAGACTTATAACAATGACCAACAACAAATCTCTCGTATTTTATGATGGATATACGTTTTACAAAAGATTAAGAATGAGAAGGTTTAACAAATGGAACTGTACCTCGTTGCCTAGATGCACCGCGTTCCTGCATATAGATGACAATTTTCTTATAATTGAAGGACAAACGGACCACAATCACAAGAGAAGAAGCTTTTATAGGACTTCAGACGGTCTCTACGCTCGCGTCTAGTTTTAATTATTATAAAATTACTTCAAATAATAAATACTATTTAGAAATATATAGTGTTTATTATTTTTTGAAATATTTGATCACAAGATATTTGGTAACAAGGCAAAATCGCCGCATTGAGTTCCGTTACTCACATACAAAGCCTCAAATGCGGGGTCGAAAAGTGGGGAACGGAACGGAGTGTCTTCAAACTAAGTTCCTAAGTTCCCTTTGCCTACCCTGGCGTGTGCAGCGTCAAGCTGAAAAAATAATATGTAATATTTTACATTAAATATTTAATTGGAAAATATTTAATATTTCACTTCCTCGAGTGTGGACCGAGCCCAGAACCTGTCGCGTTTACGGTCACACGCCTGTGCCCCTGCGCCGCAAGAGGCCTCTTATTTACTGATAATTCATATAATTTTGAATTAATATTATAGAATATTATTTCTCCATTTATTTGTCTAAATATTGAAACGAAAACAGCACAGTAAAACTTAGCTGTCTTTTGCTTTACGCTCATTCAAAGCAGAATTGAATTCAAGGCAGTACACGAGGGAAATCTTAGACGGTAGTTTGATATAATAATTGTATCAACTCACAGACGAATGCCACCTCAGTCTACCCGTGACCACGGACTACTGTGAAGTGTTCGAAACGTCGGGTTTCCAAAAATATTTAAAATGCAATAGACGCGATTAAAATTTTTTCTTTTAAAATGTTAAACAGTCGCAAAATCAAAGATTTTTTTTGTACGGAAACTGCAATACACATGCATGGAAGTATTACATAGCATTTATGTCAAGTAGTTTTTGCATGATCAGACAAACAAAAAATTCTACTGAGTTACTTACTGGTTTTTGGCTTCTGTAATTAAAATATTAACTCAATGAATATTTTACTTTTTTATTTTTTCATAACTTTTCGTAAACAGTTTTTTATAAAATTAATTAAACTATTAAAATTTTACTTGCTGCAGCTTTACGCTGTATCCTGAGAGGGAAATTGGGAACCTATTGTTAAGAAAGTCCGTTCCGTTTCTCACTTTCAGCCGAATTTGAGGCGATAAGTGTTGAGTGGCAGAACTCAACGCCGCACTTTGCCTTAAAATTTTAAATATTTTAAATTGACATTCTGTAACTGTATCAAAGCTAAAAGATAAACTTTTTACAGTTGAAATGATAACCACTATAAATGGAAGGAATTATTTGAAATACAACAAACACTACTATACTCGTACTCCCAACATTGAGAATCGATGGAGATGCATCAACACCCATCACTGTTACGTCAGCTTGTACGTGGATGAGTACTTGAATATTATAAAGCCGCCTAGAGACCATTTGCACGCACCAAAAACTTTTGTGAAAATTAATAATGGCATGTACAGGCGCATGCCTGAGAAATCCATGGGTAAAACTACACGTAATCAGTTCCAGGGGAATATGGTATTTAATACCTTTGTCCCACTGGATGGGTAAGAAAATTGAACTTTGTAAAGTAGTCTCTGTTAGATGTTGAAATAGGTGTACGTGTAAGAGTTATTGTATGTGTGTGTGTCCGCGTGTTCTGTTTTCATAGATTTTATTGCGTTAAATTATTATATTATATAAAAATTTAAGTATTACATTTATGTAACAATATATGTATCTAGATAATTGAATTGTTATTACAATGTTCATTTGTAATTTAATGTGAATTAGGAGAATAAAATTCTTTAGCCACGTTAAAAACGTTACTTCTTAAACTAGTCTTATTTAAAAATTATCAAATTCAATGGACAAAAAATTTGATTGAAAAATAATATCAAATTCAATTGACCAATTTCATAATTGACATTTTACAGGTGTAATGATAAAAATGATCAACGGAAAATCGAATCTACTATACCAAGGATATACATACTATAAACACTATCAAAACAAGCACCAAACGCGGTGGAGTTGCACCAATTATCCGAAATGTCAAAGTTACGTTTTTGTAGGAGACAATTTAGTTATTGAAAGCATACCCAAGGGACATAATCATGCAGCGAGAAAATTGCATTTGACCAGCAACGGTGTGTATATTAGAGTTTAGTGGTAAATTTATCCCGATTTTCAAAATTTTTAACATTGTTCAATGTTTAAGTGAGTTTGGTATTAAATAAAATAAGTCTTTTAAACAAAGTAGGCATATAACAAAGAAGATCTTTTAAAGTAGGCATTCTATTAACTTAATAGTGTCAACGATTAATGAATTGTCAAAATAATATGTCAAAATCTGGTAAAGTAATATTTCTATTAATACAATTATAAATATTGTAATATAAAAAACATACATGATTCGTTTTTGTAAAAGTGTGTTTGCACAAATTGTGTTTTCTTATATACCTACCTATTATATTGATAAAATAGTAAAACTGTAGAATATTTTTGTAATAAGTTTATTATTATATTTTATAGAATGTATGGTTTAGAGATATTTAAAATATGCGAGATGTCTGTTTTGCAATTATAAAACACTAGTATAAGACTTCAAAACACTGTCGTTTTTTTATTTTTTACATTTATTTTAAAGCTTAATATTAGTTTTATAATGTTTTCATGATAATATTAATAATTTTTATATGAATCTAATAAAGAAATAATAAATTAATTTAAAAGATTAAATAACAAATGTTTAGAACGTATCCTCGTAAGTATAAGTGGCATGTTACGTATAATTTGTGCAAAGAAATTTCTTACTAATCCCCTATAGCATTCACATATATTTATATATTTTGCAGGAACAATGATCACAATGAGAAATGGTAAATCGAACCTACTATACCAAGGTTACACGTATTTCAAGCATTACACCACAAGAAACAAGGCGCGATGGAGCTGCACCAACTATCCAAAATGTAAAGGCTATGTTTATGCCGGTGAGGATCTCGTTATAGAACCAATGGCTAAAGAACACAATCATGTAGCTCGAAAACTGCATTTAACTCATGAAGGCGTGTATATTAAATTGTAGTTTATTTTTTTTCTTTTATTTCGATCTGTATATAAACTGTTTTAGATCAAGTAGCTATAATTTGTGAAAACGTAAACAAGTTAAATGTATAATAGGATGGTTTAATTGGTTAGGGTGCGGGTTTGAGTCTCGTTTTGTAAAGATATAAAATTTAATTTAAAATTTTTACAACTGCTTTCTAAGCTAAATATCGACTATTCGATATATTGACATTCTTCGTGAAAAAATAATTTTTAAAATGATTATAACCGTTTTATTTAGAATAGATAAGATAAAAGATCGGTGGTCGTTTCTTCATTTTTTCAGTTTGTTTGGAAAATTGAAAATATCCCAAGCTTAGTTAAATCTTTATGGCTTATATTGATAATATTAGAACAAAAAAACTACAGAATTTCTCGGATTTATGGACACCATATTTGGTAATTTATTTTCATAAGTAAGTTAATTATTATAAAACATTATGTTTAAGATTGTGTTTTTTTAAATGATAACATAACTAATGTCAAGCCGTGAAACTCCGACCCCAGTTTTGACTAGTCAATCTTTGGGCTTACGGACTTAGTCAAAGCCCAAACAAATGACTAAGCAAATTGTTAGTAGAAAAAAAAGATTTCTACTAACAATCTCAATGCCATGCTTTGCTTTGTTATCAGACCGAATAAATGAAAATATTAAATATATGATTTGAAAAACTTCTATAAGTGGGGATTAAACCCACAGCCTGTCACTTACAGTTACGCTAGAGCCTCTGCGCCACGGCAGGCCTCATTACACAACACATATAATATATGTGCGTCAATATGTGAGCAACATGATCATTTTATAATTTTAATTACGACCATATGAAAATAATAAAATTAGAAAAAAAAACTGTTTCGTCTAATATTTACCTTTCTTTATCTAAGAATTCTAGTCATTCTGCATAGAGCACGCAGAGTCTGTGCAGCTAACATATCTTTCGTCTGTAATTTTTTTAGCGTTATTATTATACTCCATATGAAATTAGACACTAAAGAAATGTCAATGAAACATCGGTATATACGTAAGCACTTTTGAACATGATCTAATGTGTAAGTTAGCAATCATATAAAGTATATTATTTATTACAGTGCATATAAACAGACGTAAACAGTGCACCAAAAAAACTCGTTAATTGGCAGAAATCACTGCAAAGACATATCATCATATAAAGAAATTAAACATTGTAAATTTATGTAGCGTACCTGGTTTCTAAACACGCTGAGATTTTTTATATACTATGAGAAAATGCCGCCTTAGTCTTAGATACGTTAGAACTTTTGTGTGGTTGCTTATTTTAGACATGTACCTTAGTAATTCTTAGTGTGTATTTGATGTAAACCTGATTGTGGAATGTAATATGCAAGAATGCGCCGTGCGACAGGCCCTAAGCGATTTGAAAGAAGAAAGCAGGGCGTTTCTTCAAGGTTGACATATACTTATATTCCTTTTAAATCTGTACATAAACCAGGAGAATAAACATTTAAGCCTAATACCGTCGTTTTCTTTCATTTATATTTAAATTTGCTTGAAAAATAAAACGTTTAGTTTTTAAACAAATGTGTAAATGAATTATTAGAATTATTTTATAGAATATTTTAATATAATATTATAAATAAATAATAATTGTATCTAATTCTCCTATATTGTTTAATTAGCAGGAACAATAATTACGATGAGTAATGGGAAGTTGAACTTGCTATACCAAGGATACACGTATTTTAAACATTACATAACGAAACACAAGGCGCGTTGGAGCTGCACCAACTACCCCAAGTGTAAGGTGAATGTTTATGTAGGAGAGGACCTCGTCATAGAAAACATGTCTCAAGAACACAATCATGCTGCTCGAAAACTTCATTTGACTTCTGAAGGCGTTTATATTAAATTATAGTTTGTTTATATCATGATTACTTATAAAAAAAAACCAGTTTTTACGGCTCTAGGTAAAATACTTTGTAAAATCTCAACAAATGTATAACAAGTTTGACTCTAGTTCACGACAAGATTGTATCGATTAATTGGTTGGCGGTAAGCTTTTTTCAGTTCAGTTCTTTAATTATGGCGCTCCGAGTGTGCCAGTTGAGCACAGAATCACTTCGCCAATGTCACGTTGAATGGAAAACACACGAAGGAGGTTGTATGGTAACAAAAAAGAAAAAAATACTCAATAGGAGAATGCATGTCAAAAAAGTCACCTAAAACAAAATAATAAGCTTTTTTCGCAATCGAGAAAAGAGATAGAAGACGTCAAAATAAACGTCAAAATAACGTCAATGCAACCTTCTTCGTGTATTCTCCATATAATAAATCATATGACATTGGCAAAGTGCTCAACTGGCACGCTCAGAACGCCATAATCAAAGAACCATACCAACGTCAACGCTCACGATGCTAACGCTACAACCTGTCAGTACTATGTAGTAATGTCATAGAATCTACAACGCGTGAGCATAAAAAGCACGAATTAGCTGGCACGTTGGTATGCTATGAGCGCTCTGAGCATAATTCGGAAAGACGCGCGGGTGCGTGTCCTGCAACGTTTGAAACTTTTGTTAGATTTTAAATAAGTAGAATTAAGTTTAAAAAATAAAGTAGTAGTTTGTAAACAAGCAAACGTGCGTTGAATGCGCCGCGGTTCCCTCTGCCTACCCCGTCATGTGCGGAATACAGCGTGAAGATATGTTAAAAATAATCTATTATCTCAGCTATTTTCTATATCGTATATATATATATATATATATATATATATATATATATATATATGTGTGTATGTGTGTGTGTGTGTGTGTGTAAAATTTTTAATATTTTACATAGAAATATCAAATTTATAGCGGTAATTATTATATATTATAGAATTCTCATTAGTATTTTATTAGTATTATATGTGTTTTTATTATAGTTCTATTAAGTATTAAGTAAACGCTATTCGTTTCATATTTCGATAACTAAACAAAATTGATATTTGTAATTTTTTTTTGTCTCTGCTTCACCCGTTTTACGCATGCCAGTGGTACATATATCCTACCCATTAATAAGACGCACCGAACCGCACTCTCCGAACAATTTTGAATATTTTATGTCTAGAAGCCGCTGTGACGCAGATGACTGTATGTACTGTAAGCGCGGTGTTTGTTAATTCAATTCCACTCGGGGAAATGAAATATTTAAAATTTTGGAAGGAGGTGGAGGGAGGTAGAGGTCGGAGAGTCTACACAGCTATATGCGGGATTCAGGGTAAGACGAAAAAATTATAAGAAAAAAGATAAAAAAAAAAAAAAAGAAAACCCCACGACGTTTGAAACGTAATTGAAAAAAAGTAAAATAAAAGTAAAATAATTTATTAATGGGAGATTATCAACGTATTAGATACTGTGAACTCTTACACAGTCGGTCTTACATGTGTATGAAACATTAAACATAATTTTTAGTTTCTGCATTACCACAATTCACAGAAATACTTAAGCACCAATTTCTATCAATGTTTTAAATATCTCTCTATTCTATAAAATACTTTTTTGTTCTGTACAATTTTTTTGTATAATAGTTGTTGACGTCTACAATAAAATGTTGTGATTCTCTATGAATTTGGATCAAGGTGTAAATTGATTTTTTTTTGCTTCGATAAAGGTGTAGAATTGAGAAGCTGATCGTTGTCTAAAAATTCGAAAAAAAAAAACCTCACGTGATAAATGGACGGACCCTTAGGCATATACCATCTCCGTCACGTCGTGGGTAAAAAAAGATAAAATATTTAATTCTAAGTTGAGAATAAGAATTTTGATTAGTATATTTCTAGAATATTGTAAAACCTAATGATATAGTGTAGTCATAAATAATATTAATTTGTGGAAAATAAAATATGTAATGTGGAAATATTCATGTTGGTGTTTAATGTAGGTTTCAATGTTTGATAATAAATTTGAAGTTTTCTTATTTAATAAATATTGTTTATTTTTAACACGTCATTCAAAATTATAGTCTTAAAATGATTAAAATGGCAATAATCATTTTTTTTAAACGCGAACAACCCCTTTCTTTTTCCTCATTCGTATGTTCCTGACACTGTATATTTCTTATATTTGGCATCGTTTTATTTATTTATAAAACACATTACGTAAAAGTTTTCCTGTTTTCCTACGATAATTACAAATGTGAAGGTTTGTGATGCAGAATGTTGGTTCCATTTTCATGATTCTTTATTAAAGGCAGTTCAGTAGTTTACTGAACGAATCTAGGTGAAACTTTACAATAGTATAGCTTATACATCAGAATAACACACAATTTATATAGATTTTGTAAAAATTTGCTATAATGGAAAAATAAGCTCAA
>DWMZ01004800.1:0-11430 GCA_018249855.1 Eueides tales michaeli
CACTAGGTTAAGCTATAGTTTTTTTTTCAACCACTCAAATTATTGCCACTAAACACGCAATACGTCGAATTCGGTAGAAAATGAGTAATGTAAGTGTCATAATGGATAAGGGAATATTTTGACACTAGGTTCCCAAATTATCTCTGATTACCACGCTATTATACGCAGATACCACTAGAAACTGAAAAATAAATAAATTAAGCTATAATTTTTTTTTCAACTTCACTCTGTATCACTCACATGGTAGCCTGAGCATAAAACATGGTAGCCTGAGCATTACATAGTGTTATGGCACTCCCACTTACTTTTACGTTCTCCTCTTATAACTAAAATTAATGTTGAACTAAAAAAATACGCAAAGAAATAATATATATTTCTATTCGTGATCTTATAATAAGATTAATGAGTGTAATCAAATACAATAGATCTTCATGATAGTGTAGTTATAAGCGTATTGTAAAACAATTGAAAAAAGTAACTCTTGAGTTTCTTATATGCGCTCAGCATAATTTATTTCCGACCTGGAAATATACACAATACTGACATACATTTAAAATCAAAGTAGAAGTACGTTATTTTAGATATGTTCAGCTCCCAGCTCTATAAGAAAAAACGCGGCGTTTAGCGCCGCTTAAATCTCAAACGCCTTATATTTAAAAATAATAAAGTGGGGAGTGGAATGGAGTGTCTTAACACTAGGTTCCCAAGTTCCCTCTGCCTACCATGCCATGTGCGGGATACAGCGTGATGCTGAGTGAGTGAGTGAATAAAAAGCGGTTTTTGGCATTTTAAATGAAACACTTTTAAACGGATTAATTGCGTATATTGACTTTTAAACAGTCTTCCCGTGACCACGGTCTACTGTAAAGTGTTCGAAACGTCGGATTTCCAAAAATGTTAAAAAGTACGCGATTAATCCGTTTTAAAAGTGTTTCATTTAAAATGTGTAACAATCGCGAAAATAAAAGATACTATTATGGTTTTTGGCATTTTTTTATTCTATAGCCTATCTTATCATACGGGATAAAGCGAAGTTAAGAATTTTGCTACAAAATCCACAAACATATAAACAGTTTTTTTCGTATAAACTGATTTTTAAATATATTTTGTATAGCTCAAGTGTATGATGCGTTTGAAACTCCCGACGGGCGACTTGAGCTGACATTATCAAATGGATCGTCTCTTGTCACTGATTATGTGAGTAATAAATGCAAATATAGTTGTCACCATAGTTGTCCCCCACTCGAGGAAATTAAATATTTAATTATGTTTTTTGGCAGCGTTAAGTTCCACCACTCAATATGGAATGCCTTAAATTCGGAGAAAATAAGGGAACGCTAGTGTCTTAATGCGTTAAGCTGAAAAAAATGAATTTAAAATTTCGATTACCTTCTGTTATTTGCATTTTGATATCGAATATTATATTAGATAATATAGAATATATATATATAGTAGGCATATTTTAATATGGTATCAATTTTGTATTTGGTACGATAACCGCATAGTGTAAAGCTATGTCGCGGTTACAAGCGCTCCCCTCACAAGCCTCGTTATTAACAATATCTGAGTAATAACAGCTTATAATGAAATTCCGAAATGTGTTTTAAAAATATGTTACTTGTGAAATTTACGGTAACAGTAGGCAATGCCTCAAATTCGGCGGAAAGTGCGGGATGCTGCGTGAAACTGAATATAAAAATTATTTTTTTAGCTTCACGCGCTATCCCGCTTATTGCAGGCTAGGTATAGAAAACTTGGTGTTATTACTCACCCGTTTTCCATTTTTAACGATTGTTAATTAATCGAGTAAAATTGTAACTTTTAATTAATTATTTTTGTTTACAAAATAACTCAGCTTCACTCTGTATCCCGCACATGGCAGGGTAGGCGGAGGGAACTTGGGAACCTAGTGTCAAGACACTCCGTTCCACTTGCGTTCCCCACTTTTCGCCGCATTTTGATGCATTGCGTGTTAAGTGGCGGAACTCGACGCTGTGCTTTTGCCTTAATACCTGAGCGAAGAAATAAAATATTAAATATTTCAATTGAAAATATTAAATATCTAATTTCCTCGAGTGGGGATCGAACCCTCAACCTTGGTTACAGTCACACGCTTGTGCCGCTGCGCCAAGACAGACCTCACAAAATAAAGGCTTACAAGATAAAGTACTCGTAGTTGTTAATTTAAACTTATAAAAGTATGCGATTTTTTATCCATTATTTCTTATGAAAAATACGTAAAACAATTAACCAAACCATTTTTTTCAAGGAAGCTAGCGAAGATGTCATGTTCATATGTCTCTTAAATAAATTAAGAGCATAGATTGAAATCCCGCTACATTTGTTTAGTTTCACGCGATTTCTCTCACATAGCAGAATAGACAGAGGTGGGAACCTGGGAATCCTGTGTTACCACTCTGTTCACATTACGATATTTTCCCATATTTTCCGATTTTTGAGTTTTTCATAGATTAGCATTTGGACTTTTAAGTGCTTTTTTACATAATTCCTAATTTTTATTTATCGTTTCTTAGACATGCTAGCTTTTCGTCTAATATTATAAATGTGAATGTTTGTGTTGATTGTGGACGGATGTTAATTTCACTTTCACGCATTAACTACAGAACTGATTTAAATGAAACTTTACAATAATATAGCTTATATATCATTGAATAAAAATATAAAACTGGTGTTTATAAATAATTAATGTATATAGTATCTATATTATCTTAAATGCAGGTGTTCGTCGCAATTGGCACAGAGCCTCGTGTAGAAATGGCGGAAGAATCATTTCTGGAGCTGGACCCTGTGAATGGAGGTTATTTGGTCAACAGCGAGTTGGAAGCTAGGGCACATTTGTACGTGGTGAGTTGCTTCATGATTTAATATCTTTGATTTTTGAAATCGTTTTAAACGGATAAATCGCGTATACTGATTTTTTAAACATTTTTTTGGAAACTAGACGCTTGAAACACTTTATTGTAGTGCGTGGTCACGGGTAGAAACTTATTTTGTATTAATGTTCCTGAAATTTCTGTATAGATATTTTCTTAAAAGTGATGAGATTATTAAAACAAGATACCCATCCCACCGTATAAAATAAAATAATACAAATTTTAACTTTAATCGAGAAGTAAAGAGCACTTATTCTGTTTCTGCTTACTTATAAAAACATTTTAGCTGCACGCTGTATCCTGCATTTAGCAGGATAGACACATAGTACCTGAGAACATGGTGTTAAAACACTCCGTTCCCATTAATACAAAACGTTTCAAAATTTCATCGAATTCTGATAACACCGAATGGAGTGGCGGAACTCTACGCCGCTGATAAAAATATAAATAAAAAAAAAAACGTATTTCTAAAGGCCGGGGACGCAGCAAGTTTCTATTCACAATGGAAGGACACGAGGCTTCGCCTGGCGCACTACGGCAATGCGCAGGAGCAGGGGTACATAGCTGGTGCGAATATGGCCGGTTTCTGGATACCTTGTAATATGGAGCCGCATTTCAAATTGGTTTTGGGTGAAGCACTGAATATGGAGGTAAGTAAGTTTTTGTTGGTGGATGTGTTGTTTTTTCGTCTTTTCATGTGTTTTTTGTTTGGTTCACATGGTAAGTTAGTCTGTGGGAACCTAATGTCGTTATCAAACTGAAATTATCATCTTATATTCAGGTTTATGGTGAATCACAGAAAAAAACTTGAATCACAGAAAAAAACTATCCTTCTAAAAAAGACACAATAATAATATTTGTATTTTGTATTCAATTCGGCACGTAATCATATATTATGGGTAGTTACTTCCTGCAGACGTATAGTTATAAAATTTGGCATAAATAAAATAAATTTGGCATATATAAAATAGTTTGTAAGTATTTTGTTTGTATCACAGGGTGTCGGTGAGATAGGTGCGTGTATGCCCACAGTAGGTATATTCAAGGCGTGCAATGAGGATCCCAAGCCGCAAGCTCCGGCTTCTATCGGAGATGGGGATAGACCTTGCTATAAAAAGTAATATTGATTTTTTTTGTTCTTTTTTGTATTATGTAGAGGGGGCTGTGGCGTAGAGGCTGTGTGATTGTGAGACAGGTTGTGGGTAAGATCCCCCCGCTCGAGAAAATTAAATATTTAATTTGAAAAATTTAATATATAATGTTTTCATTTCGTTGCTCTGGTATAAAGGTTGAGGACGCCGTTGAAGTTTTGCTTCTCAAAACGCAATGTCGCAAATTTGCGGTAAGTGGAGAACGAAACGGAGTGTCTAAGCACTATGTTCCTAAGTTCCCTCCGCCTATCCTGTCACGTGAAGGATACAGCGTGAAACAAAATATGCAAGAATATTGGGATTACTGCCACATTTTAAATTTACTTAAATTGAGTTTTTTATATGGAAAAGACAAGGCAAACGCGCACAGGTCATCTGATGGTAAGTGATCACCCACGACCTCAAGTAACGTCAGATGACCTACATCAGCTACGTTATCAGCTTTTAAGGCTCATTTTCACAATTAGTCGTTACACACAATTATATGTATTATTTAAAAAAAAAATAGGATATACATATAAAGCATGCAGATTTTGCCTACACTTGGGTTTTCTTCACAACTTGGTGACCTAGTGCTAAGACACTCCGCTCACATTAAGACACTTTCGGTCTCCATTTTCCGCCGAAAATGAAGCATTGCGTGTTGGTTGTCAGAAACACCGCACTTTGCCTTATTTACGGAACGAAGAAATGAAAATATAGAAAAAAACATGTTCTGGAGTCGGAATTCTTATTCTATGCGTTGATAGTCGCATGCTTTTGCCCCTGCGCCACCACAGGCTTCAATTATTAACACTTTAAATATTTAAACTCATACTCATTTTCACGCTATATCCCGCAAATGGCAGGGTAGACTTGGGGGCTTAGTGTTAAGACACTCTGTTCCATTCCCGCACCAGCACGTTGCGTGTTATATAGCGGAGCTCAACGCCACACTTTGCCTTGTTAACAGAGGGAACAAATGAAAAAATTAAATATTAAAATTGAAAATATTAAATATTTCATTTTCTCGAGTGTGAATCGAACCCACAATCTATCGTTTGCAGTCACATGCTTGTACCTCTACGCCACGACAGGCATTCTAAATACTACAAGAAATTAAAACAAATTATATATAAATAAAATAGGTCAGATGAGTATCAAAATAGATACAAGCGCGGTATGCTGTTCTACCTCCGAGACGAGACGGTGGTCGGCATCGTGTTCTGGAACATGCCGCCCATCGACGACAGATATGAAGTTACTACAGAAGTGAGACTTTCATATATATGTATATATATATATATATATATATATATATATATATATATATATATATATATATATATATATATATATATATATATATATATATATATATATATATATATATATATATATATATCTGATTCGATTGTACGATGTATCCCGCACGTAGCAGGGTAGCCTGAGGGAACCTGGGAGCCTAGTGTGAAGGCACTCGATAACCATAAGCACTAATCTCTGCCTACAGTCATTGCGAGTATTTTGTTCCACTGTGCAAGAGTGGCGTCAAGGCACTGTACGGATTTATATGAAACTTTACAGTAATATATATAGCTTATACATCAGAATAATACACAGTTGAACGCTGTATAGGCAGAGGGAACTTGGGAACCTAGTGTTAAGACACTCCGTTCCATTCCCCACTTTCCGCCGATATTGAGCCATTGCATGTTGAGTGGCAGAGCTAAACGCCGCGCTTTGCCGTTGTACCAGAGCAATGAAATGAAACGAAAGATGAATTAAATATTTAATTTTAAAATATTAAGCATTTGCAGTTACACACTTGTGCCGCTGCGCCACGACAGGCCTCATATCTATAATTTATTTAAAGATTCATTTTTTTTTAATATTTATTTCAAACCAGATACTTCGAGCTCGACCCACTTACGAAGATATAAACTTGCTCGCTGAACTACTCGGCTTTCCGGAGACCAAGTGTGATTACCTCAGTGAGGAAGAAATGAAGGAAGCACCTGTTTGTTTCCAAAAGTAAGTATTTTTTTTCTTAATTCTGCATTGCATTTTGCATATAGAAAGTTAGGCAAAGGGAATCCAGTGTTAATATATTCCGTTTTCCATTTTTTGTGAAAATTTTTGAATGTTGCGAGTGTACTGGTGGTATTTAGGCTGCGTTCTGTCTTATAAGATCGGAAATTCACTCACTCAGCTTCACGCTGTACCCCGCGCATGGCAGGATAGACAGACAACTTGGGAACCTAGTGTTAAGACACTGTGTTCCACTTCCTTTCCCCACTTTTCCGCCGAACTTGAGGCATTGCGTGTTGAGTGGCGGAACTCAACGCCTCGCTTTGCCTTAATACCAGAGCGAAAAAATGAAACATTAAATATTTAAATTGAAAATATTAAATATTTCATTTCCTCGAGTGGGGATCGAACCCACAACCTGTCGTGCGTACAGTCAAATATTTTAATATTTTAATGGTTATTTAGTTTCTTTATCCAAATGTTTCATTATTTTTTCAGTCGCCGTTTCGTTTAAAAATTATTACAAAAAAGGAGAGTTACACTAGTATGATCACAACATCACATATTTAGTATATCGTAAATAATTTTTTTTTCTATTAAATTATTTAATATATTATTGTCAAATTTTAGAAATTATATTTATTAATAATCAAGGCTTGTTTTATTCAAATATTACTTATGAGAGAGAGAGTTTAATAAATAATTTTATAATTACCTTGCTCTGGTTACGAGGGATAGCGTTCTGCTACTTAACACCTTTCTTAGCTTCACGCTAGTGTTAAGACACTCAGTTCCTTTCTCCACTTTCCGTCGAATTAGAGGCATTGCGTCAAAACGCGGCGTTGAGTTCCGCCACACAACAGTTTCGCGCGATGTCGCTGAATAATTATTAAATATTTATTTTTTGAAAATATTAAATATTTTAATTCAATGATATGAGCGTTTAAATAATTATTTTCTGCTTAATCAACATCGGAGATTCGAAAGAAATTAGGGCCTAAGAGCTAGCTCGGACCTTAGACCTTTTTAACACGCTTCTATTAGCTTGGTTTATATGAATGTATATAACGAAATCTATGAGCAATTTTTAACCAGTTTCCAGAAGTCTGATTAATTTGAATGCAAGAATATGAAAATAATTTTAGGACCACCCCGATTAACAAATTCTTTTACGGATCCTTCGTAGGGGAGTATGAGAGGGAGCTAGCGCGCAATCTGCGCATGCTAAAAAGGAGAAACAAATTAAAAAGGAGAAAAAAAAATAGTTTAAAAAACTAAAAAGAATTAAATGTGAATGTACGCGCGGGAGAAGTTGTACTACTTTGGCATCATTAAAAAATAGTTCTTAATTGTATGCAAATAATAAATTACAATATACTGAAATTCAATGAATTCAAATTGAATTTATTGTTTAATTAATGAATTTATGTACTCTTGAAATATTGAATAAATATTTAACAATTTAATAATATTTATTATTAATTACATATGTTAAATAGTATTTTAATTATCATTATCAATTATCTCAATATAATATTGAAGTTTAAACCACAGTAAAAAGGGGAGCTTAAAATACTAAATTTAAATTACTGTTTTTCCATTCCTAAGTGTAGGATTACACTTTAAAAATAGTAAAAATATTTAATAAACAGCATTCTCTGTTAACAAATTGTCTTTGGGTAGCGGAAATTTGTAAAAATCTCCCTACAGAGATGCTAACAACGTAAATAACGTTGTAACAAGCGTATAAAAATTTCAACAGAGCTTGGCGAGAACGAATGGCTTAGTTGGTCAGAGCGCTTGGACGGATTCCAAGAGGCGCGGGTTCAAATCTCGCTTCGTTCAAATTTTTACGTTTTTAAATTTAATATTTTCTCTTTCCTAAGTGTGGAATAATACTTTAATATAATACTTTAATATAATAATACTTTAAAAATAGTAAAAATAAAGGAGGGCTTGTTAATTCAAATATAATAATTCTACAGGCAATCTATTAGAAGTTAGTTATGAACCGCAGTTAGAAGCACTGTTGCAAATATTCTTAAAACACATAAGGGTCTAAGTCTGTAACCGGTGCAGGTTATGGGTTCGATCCCACTCGACGAAATGAAATACCTAATATTTTAATTTCCTCACTCTGTTGGTTATTTTCGTTTTTTGTTCGTCCAAAGGTGTTGAATTTTTCCCTCAAAATCAATGGAAAGTAGAAAACGGAATGGAGTGTCTCAACACTACGTCCCCAAGTTCCCTCTGCCATTACAATATGGGGGATACAGCGTGAAGCTAACAAAAATAATAAGTGTATTCAACAACAGACACACATTAATACCAAACGTAATTAAACGCAACTTTGTTTTTATGACTTCTTTTGATTAATTTCCTAAAATCATAAAACAAAACGTTAAATAGAATTCAACACAGCAAAAAGCCGTACAAATAGATTAGTTTCGACTTAACTTTATGATCTATACTTGAATTACTTTATAAGTTAGATGAAAGACTATCGTGGCGCTGTAGCACAGCCTTTGACTGTCAACGCGATAGGTCGTGGGTTCGGTGTCTATTACTATATAATATTTTCATTTTAATAGCAGTGGTAAGTAAGTAAAGCGTGGCGTTGAGTTACGCTATTCAAAATGAAGTTACTCATGAATACAGATGAATGGGGGAACGTAAATGGGAACGGGGTGTCTGAAAAGGTTCCCAAGTTTCCTGCACCCATCCTGTGCTGTGCAGGATACAGTGTGAACTTAAAAAAAATTGAATGATATTCTAAAGATATTTTTATATTTAGAACATTAAATAACTCTACCGTAGAAGATATACTTGTAAAACAAAGTCAGTTTTCATAAAAAATGGTTTACGCTAAGGCTAATTTTTTATGTCTAAGTATTTCACCTTTAAGTTTCTAGAAAATAGTGCTCCTTTTCCATTAAATCATGTCCAGTCTCTTACTTTACTCCGAATTCACGGCAATGCGCATTGCTTGGCGGAGGTCAACGCCGCGGCTTGCCTTGTTACCAGAGCGAAGAAATATATAATAAATATTTCATTTTCTCTAATAATATTTGAAAACTTGACGCATTTACAGCCAGACAGGCCTCAAATTTGTATCACAAATAAATATCAATGGACTGTCTATACGAGAATTCGTAGCATAGTTAATTCTTGTATGTACGTTCGAGTGTGTCCTCTCGAACAATGTGTTCAAGTGAGTTGAATTGCCTTTAGAGGGCAGTTCAAGTCTACAGCGAATTTTTAACAAGATTGTTACAAATGTTATTGTCCAGATTTCTCCATTCAAGGGCTTAGAAACACGTTAATTGAATCCACACGACATGATGCAAGCATGTTTAATGTTAGATTAGTCACTTGATACTCCATTTTCTGTTCTACGTTGAGACATTGTGTGTTACGTGGCGGAACTCAACGCCGCGCTTAGTCTTACTACTAGAGCAAGAAAAAAATAACCCAAATTTCGTGTTACCATTAATACGCTATACCATTTATGTTATATAAATAATGAATTATAAAAAGACATTTTTAAATAAAAATAATTGCAAAAACATAATAAGACCTGTTGTGGCGTAGGAGCGTAAGCGTGTGACTGTAAGCGCGACAGGTGGTGGGTTCGATCCCCACTCGCGGAAATGATATATTTAATATTTTTATCTATTCACTGTTCTAGTAAGGAGGCAAAGAGTGTCATTGCGGTCCGCCATTCAATACGCAATGCCACAAATTAGGCGAAGACTGGGGATTTTTTTTCGCACGAGACAGGGTAGGCAGAGGGATCCCGGGAACTTAATGTTAAGACACTCCGTTCCACTTCCGTTCCTTGCTTTCCGTCGAATTTGAGGCATTGCGTGTTGAGTGGCGGAACTCAACTGGGGAAGTAAATTGTATTAATGGAAACGATCTTAACACTAGGTTCCCAAGTTTCCTCTACCTACTTTACCATGTGCGTCAAGCTGAAAAAAGAAAAAAAAATAACCTGTCGTTTCGACATATCAACAGCGTGTCGTTATACACCGTACAATGTACGTCTGTCTCCATTGTTATAATTAATTGTTTATTCATTATCATCAAGAGCTTTTGTTTTTTCTCTTTGAGACTTTTCATTTGTTTTCTGAACTTATAATTGAATTAAACGACGCTCAACTTATATCCTAGTGGGACAATTAGAGCTTTTTTTAAAGTTTTTTTTTAATTATATGATACTACAGGACATGTGTCATTGCGTAGAGGCATACGCGTGTGACGTTAAGCGCGACAGGTGTCAGAAATCTATACTTATAATAAATCGGTAATTCAACGCAGCGCTTTCCCATATTACCGGAGCGAAGAAATGAAAATATTATATATTTCATTTGAATATAATAAATATTTCATTTCCTCGAGCGGGGATCGAACCCAGAACCTGTCGCTTTTACATTCACACACTCATTCTCCGGCGTCATGATATACTAAACTCTATTTTTACTATTTCTTAAGTGTTATTCCACACTTAGGAAAGAAAAATACTAAATTTAAAAACGTAAAAAAATTTGGAAGAAGCAGGATTTGAACCTGCGCCCCTTGAAAACCGTTCAAGCGCACTGACCACTAAGCCATCCGTCCGGTTAGCCACTTGAACGGTTTTCAAGAGGCGCAGGTTCAAATCCTGCTTCGTCCAAATTTTTATACGTTTTTAAATTTAGTATACTAAACTTTAACCTACAAATTATATATATAAAATTATAAACAATTTGATTCAATTGCATTATGTGTTATACAAGTGAGACAAAACGTTCCCACATAGGATTGTGGCAAGAAGATTTATCGCTATAAAATGCGTACGTACTCTATATATCATATGCGGAAAACGTGATTTTAATCAATTTATCTGCGTTTCAAAGCAAACTCCAAACGTCCCTTGCACATGTTGCATGAACATCCTTATTGTAGATATTTTAATGTGGTAAAATATATATAGAAATGAAAGCTCGTTTAGACATTATATAAGACTACAGGCGTGAGGCCCGTCGTGGTGCGGGCAGGCAGAGGGAACCAAGGAACCTAGTGTTAAGACACTCCGTTCCACTTCCGTTTCCCACTTTCCGCCGAATTTGAGGCGGAATTCAACGCCGCGCTTTGTTTTGTTACCAGAGCGGAGAAATGATAACATTAAATATTTAAATTGAAATTATTTAATGCTTTATTCACATGCTTGTGTATAATATTTTAAAACAACAATTTCTACACTATTTATATATATAAAGTTCTAATAATACAATCCGATACATTTTAACGAGCGAATATTGTGCAAGAAATGCGCTTGTTTACCTCGTTACGTATTAAACAAGGCTTAGCAAGCTGTGAGGAGGTTATCTGGT
>DWMZ01004801.1:0-11429 GCA_018249855.1 Eueides tales michaeli
AAAAAAAAAACAAAAAAAAAAAAAAAAAAAAAAAAAAAAAAAAAAAAAAAAAAAAAAATCCGCCAATTTTACATTACATTGTCAATTTTACATTAGATAGTTGATATGAGAACTCAATTTCGTTTCCTGTTCCATTTTTGTTAAAGCGGTATTATTTTTTAAAAGTTGTTTGTGTAGAAAGTGTTTACTGTACATAGTAAATACATCAAAAAAATCTTATTGTGGGCAGTTCTCAATAATAATTTATAGGGCCTAAAATAGTGATATTTTAATATGTTTTGCCTGTTCATCTGCACCTTTGTGCGCGCTAATCTCAGAAACGGCTAACCAAATTTAAATGAAATTGTTTCACTATTCATATGTTTTGGCAACATTCCCTCAACTGTATTAAGTGTTTGTTTTATTTAAATCGAAAATAAATTACATCAATTTAAAATATTTTTCATAAATATTTAAAATTTATTTAAATTATGACGTTAGACCTTAAATTATTGACAGTAAGCCGACTTTGTAGACAATATTTTTTTTTATAGGTATCGCTGCGTTCACATCTTATACTTATCTCTTTCGACGCATCAGTGTTGCTGATTAATTAGAAAAATAAGAAGGCTAAGGGCTGGTTTCACTACTGGCCGATAAACTACCCGTTAGTCTTATCTGCCAGATAAGCAATAGTGATTATTGTGTGCCACATTAGTTGTATGGAAATTTGATGAAGAAACAGAAAAAGATATAAGCAGCCTCTGTCTGTAAGATAGCCTTAAATGTCAGATAACTACCTAGAATTGGCCCTTTTTATTAAAATTATCATAACCTAATTTTTTTAAGATCACGTATGTATGTTTCAAATTATTTCAATTGACATCCATATTGTAGGATTGTATTAAACAAGTTAATCGGTTATCTTGGATATTGATTTTGTATTGAGTTTAGGATGACGACACACAACTACCATCCTTGATTCCACCAAAACAAATTTACAGTACAAGAAGCTCTAATTAAAATAAAAAGAAAATGATCCCTCGTATTATAAAATTACTACATTATCTTGGCAAATAGCTTGCTTTTAAATCTGATTTTTATAAAAAATAGCTAAGAACGAAGTTTTCGATTTAAAAAAGCCGCGTTCAAATTGGTTCATTCATTCAGGAGGTATGATGCCATAGACAAACGCCAATTTATAAATAAAAAAACGATTTTAAGCTTGTCTTATTTATATCGCCATCTATACGGATTGTATTGTACTATTTAAGGCAATACACTAGTAACTTTAACTGTACGATGTTATGTGTCATAGTGTCGTAAGTAGTTTGTGTTTATTCTCATAGATGGCGCTAGATTAAAATTAATTTGGACAATATTTTAACTTTACTTAATTTATAAAAAAATTGAATAATTTGATATTTTATACATTATTGACTGAGAACCAATAGTTACTTGGGTAACATAGAGTTTATAAGTTTTTTTTAGGGCCTAAGTCAGAATAATATATCATTGTTCTTAGATGAGTCAAATATTAAACTTTTGGTTAGTAAACATTTTTTTTTATATATAATTAAGCAACTTTTTACCAAGAGAATATATACATATATCTCATGCAAAAAGTAAAAGTCACGTGAGCGAAATCGCCAGCGGAGAGCTAGTGATTTATGGTAATCAATAAATTGGTAATTAAATAATATTGGTAATTAAATAGAAGAGGCCTGTCAGTGTGGTGTGATGACACCGACAGGTTGTGGGTTCAATTCTCACTCGATGGAATGAAATATTTAATATTTTAGATTAATTGTATATTCGATTTCCGGCTGAGGCAAAATTTATATAATTATTTCTTTCTTGGCTAGGCTTGACTTTGAAAAGACAAAACTCGCCGTTCAATTTTAAATTACCTAACATTTCTAGTGTTTATTTATTTCTATGTATTTTTTTCATAGACTTTTTTTGAATGTAGACAGAGAGTAATGGAAGCTAATCCCATCAATCATTTTTTTACTTTAAGACGGTAATATAATATAAAAATATGATAATATCCGCAACCTTTACCAATTAAAGAATACCACAAGAGCACCAAAAATGTTATACATTTTTACTATTTTTAAAGTGTTATTCCACACTTAGGAAAGAAAAATACTAAATTTAAAAACATATAAAAATTTGAACGAAGCAGGATTTGAACCCGCACCTCTTGGCGATAAAAAATATTTTAAATTGATGTAATTGTTTTGGACGGATTCCAAGAGGCGCGGGTTCAAAGCCTGCTTCGTTCAAATTTTTATACGTTTTTAAATTTAATGTTATACATATTAATAGAAAATTACCTGCATATATATGCATAGGTACTCCATATATTTTTTTATTCCAATAGAAAATATATGTGTTGCAAAATTCCGCCTCAAGCAATGCCACCAATTTGGCGGAACGTGGGGAAAGGAATAGAGTGCTTAAACACTACGTTCTCAACTTCTCTCTGCTTTGACACATGACAGTGCCTGACACACACACAATATACAATGCAAGTGCCTGATGACACATTGTAAGTGCCTGATGTACCTAAATCTGACAACATAGATCAATGTATGTTATCATAACATTTTTTTAATTTCTTTTTTATACTGTATATATTTTCTTCAAGTAGAGAACCTACTTGAAGAAAATAAATCAATTTGGAACCTCTAGTTACTGAGGATAGTGGTATCGACCATACAAAGTATTCAATATTATAATTTTCTATTTGGCTCTTTGCATCCATCCGCTATTAATTTAGCAGGGTGGTAAATATCTCAGGATAGGCAGAGGAAATGTTTGAACTTTACCAACCGTAACTTAGGACGCTTTGTTCCCCACTTTCAAAGGAAATTGAGGCATTGCATATTGACAGTAACAGGCCTTGATATTGATACAAGAAATAAAAATATATAAAAAGAATAAATATGTACAGCAAAGATTGTAAGCACAAGCAAATAAAAAATTTTGAGTTTCAAAAAGTTTTTATATTTCGACCGTGACAGGACTCGAACCTGCAATCTTCGGATCCGAAGTCCGACGCCTTATCCATTAGGCCACACGGTCCTTGTACAATGTGTGTGAAATATATGAATAATAGTTATTATTATCGATTTTCCTTTTTTCTTATAATTTCTAAAGAAATATAATGGTATTTATTATTTTTCATATTAGAAATTGTTGTTTATGATTTGTAAAGAGTATATTGTTGCAAAAATACAATAGTTGCTCAAATTCTTTTATTTTAATCTTATCAAAAACGGAATATTTTTTATATTTATTTGTTTTTTTTCGTATGCGCAAATATTATTTACAATTTAAAATATAATTTTATTACAGATAAAATATTTTATTATTATATAAACAAGATAGTTTAGTGTCGCCATCTATACAGCAATAGTAAAACCATTTCGTGATAATTCAATATGAAACTTGCTGTTCTCTATTATTATTTAACGCAGTCGAATAATTGTATTAAGAAATGAAGTGATTTGTTTTTTATTTATTTTATTTTTAACAACAGATTAAATAATATGTTTCTTATACAAAATATTCAGTGCTGACATCTATACAACAATAACCTAGGCTAGCAATACACATAGAAAGTAACGTCATGAGATAATTGTAGTTTTTTAAAATTGTTCATAGATGGCGTTGATAGTAATTATGATACTGTTGCTATATATAGATATATATATATATATATATATATATATATATATATATATATATATATATATATATATATATATATATATATATATATATATATAGATATATATATACATGTGTTTCTTAAAGATATATAAGTTTTAAATTTGTACAAAAATACTATAAGTTACAATATATTACAGTATGTTTTCTTATATTATTTTCAAAAAAAAGGCTCCGAGCATTGTCTACAACATGGAAAATAAATTACTTAAAATATCCTTAGGTACATAAATATATAATAACCAAAAAAAAACGAGCTCATAAGACTACAAGCTTATAAAACAACTCGAGTTGACAACATAAATAAATATGAAAATTCAATATAGTTACATAAGTTCACTTTTAGGTAATACTCAAAGGACAAAAGAGTAAAAATATGTAAGTTTTGTAACAAATGGTACGGATCCTGAGTCAAAAAGACAAAAAATAAAAAAGAAAAGACTGTCTATGTTGTCTCTACCTACCCCATTACATATCGGAATACATAGTTAAAAAAAAACACCATTATCTATAGCAATCAAAATCGCTTAATTGATATCCACTCAAGTTTAACCGAATCAGTTAAATTTAACTGAACGTTTCAACTTTAAATAAGGTATTTGAGGGTAGGTCGAGAGTCAATTTGTCGTAACCGAGAAACACTCAGACGTGTTCAGCTTATAAGACCCACTGCCACTTGACTGCCCAATTTTGCCATTTTCAAGTACTTCTTGGGCAAATATTTATATATAAATGTTAGATTTTTGTATATATTTAATATTTTCTTGTATTACTTCCTACGTTTTCCATAAATTGGTTGGAATTTTTCTTTATTAAATGTTATACTATAAATAAGCTATCTTGGTAGACACATTGACTGAAAACTTGAAGATATGGGTTCGAATTCAATTTGGGGGAGTGATTTTTTTTATTTTCTCGCTCTGGCACGACAAAGCACGGTGTTTTTGCCACTACACGTGCAAAGTCTCGAAATTAAGGCGGAGATTTTTAAAGAATAAGTATATAGTAACACATTACATATTGTAAAGCTGCAGACAAATACTGGATAGTATAAATTTATTTATAATTTTAATAAAATGAAAATGTAAGCGCCACATAGTGTTGGTTCGATTCCCGCTGGTGGCAGTGAAATATTTAATACATAATTTTTATTTCCTCACTACAGTAACACGGCAATGCGCAGCCTTAATTTCCATTGCAAGCTACTATGTTATCGGTTAAATTGAAAGCTTAGAATTTTTTTTTATATTTTTTTTTTTTATCTTCACACTGTATCCCGCACAAGGCAGGGTAGGCAGAGGGAACCCGGGAACCTAGTGTTAAGACACTCCGTTCCACTTCCATTCCCCACTTTTCGCCGAATTTGAGGCATTGCGTGTTGAGTGGCGGAACTCAACGCCGCGCTTTGCCTTATTACCAGAGCGAACAAATGATATATTAAATATTGTAAATAATAAATATTTCATTTCGTCGACCGGGAATCGAACCCAGAACCTGTCGGTTACAGCCACACGCTTGTGCCGCTGCGCCACGACAGGCCTCAAATTTGAAAATATATAGTTACTATATTATATTGTCCATTATATTAACGGTCGGACGTCGGTTTGAGTGAAACTCATGCTTAGTTCAGTCTAATAATTATAGATGTCGCTACTACTTACCAGCTAATCCTTTAAAAGAATAGAGACAAAAAATACAAGAGATGGTTTCAAATTGTTTCAAAATTTAACCATTTCAAGATCGGTACGTTGGTTTTTTTTCTATCTAGGGAACCTGTGAACCTAATCGTCACCTTTCAACCTTTTCATGTCTTTTCTTGATATGTGATCAAGTCTATGGGAGACTAAATTCTTCAAATTTTAAAAGGTATTTTACTGTCGTTGTATGGAGACTGTCAACTTCGGTTGACCTTCGATAACATAGTATCTACGATACTGGAGGAGGGTCACGTAAAGAGCATGAGGACTCTCCGGAGGGCATGTATGAAGATGTTGATGACAGTAGACGGAGACTGTAGCGTTTGGCTCTCCGTTCTCTCTCCCTACCCCGCTAGGGATGTAGCGTGAAGCTAATGAAAAAAAAGATTCTTGGTATTCTTGATGGGAAACTAATCGGTTTTCTGTATATTGTACTTTAACAAAAGCTTTCTCTTTTTTAACCCCCGTCGTAAAAAGCTCCTTTGTAAGCTAAACTAAGCTTACCTGTCTGTCCTTCTGTGTGTCTGCTTGTGACACCGTAGCTCCTGAACGGAAAACAGTATTGAGTCTGATTTATTTTAATCGAAAGCTTTGTTAATAACGGTGGTTCTCTAAGCTTTCTTATATAATAATCAGAGTGTTAGCTCAAGAGCTACAAGAACTTTGTTGAGGTGAGATGTGATTTTTTTAATTAGTTTCTATTATTATTATTATTATTTATTTCTTTTCAGCTTCACACTGTATCCTGCACATGGCAGGGTAGGCAGAGGGAACTTGGGAACCTAGTGCTAAGACTCCGTTCCACTTCCGTTCCCCGCTTTCCGCCGAATTTGAGTCATTGCGTATTGAGAGGCGGCACTCAACGCCGCGTTTTGCCTTTTTACCTCTAAGAAATGAATACATTAAATATTTAAATTCAAAATACTATTAAATATATCATTTCTTCAAGTCCCCACTCGAACAAATGAAATATTTTCAAGCCACATGGATCGAACCCACAACCTGTCGGTTACAGTCACGCTCTTGCGCCGCTGCGCCACGACATGCCTTAAAATTTTAAATTGATTCTATTAGCCTATTGAAGCAGTGATACATGACACAAGTGGTATTCAAAAGTTCGCTGCACACTATCACAACTCTCCTAGCGTCCAGCTTAATTATGGCAGATATCATTTTAAAATTCCAACTATAAGACAGCCTGTCATGGCGCAGTGAGCCATGACAGCGTGTGAATATCGACAGGTGGCGGGTTCAATCCCTATTCGCGGGAATGAAGTGTAATTTAATATTTTCATTTTTTCACTATGATAACAAGCGCTCTGATAATACGCGGCGTTGAGTTCCGCCATTATGCATGCATTTTTTTAGCTACGGCGTAGAGTGAAGAGTGTCTTAACACTACGTTTTTACATCTGCTCTGCCATGAGCGGGATTGCTGTATTAAAGCTGAAAAACATATAATGTATGTTCTATGATTTTGGCTTTCCCTTACTGGTCTCTGCGTGTGTTTTTATAACCACCCCTAATGTGAACTATGAAATAATAAATCGATTTTGAAAATTTGTCACACATCTGCCTTAGTTAACGCCATACGGTTTGACTGTAGGTTAAAATTAACTATTAGTTTAAATATATATTTTTTTATAATTATATAGGTACCAAATAAAAAGTTCAATGGTAGACCATTTTTAATTTTAAATACAAGTTTCTTTTTTTCGTTTTTCTATATCTTTTTTTTTTTTTTTTTAGCTTCACGCTAGGTAAAGGGAACCCGGGAACAAGTGTTAAGACACTCCGTTCCACCTCCGTTCCCCACTTTCCGCCGAATTTGAGGCAATTCGTGTTGCGTGGCGGAACTCAACGCCGCACTTTGCCTTTTTACTAGAGCGATTTATTTTCAATAAGCGTATTTCGTTTTCAATAATATATATCATTGCGATAAAATGGAAAATTGCCTAAATATACGTACTTCTGATATACCAGGGTCTTATTTGGCGCAATGGCCAAGCGTGCGTCAGTAAGCACGGCAGGTTGTGGGTTCGATGCTCACTCGCGGCGATGAACTGTTTAATATTTTCATTTTTTTGCAATGATAACAAGGTAAAGCGCGGCGTTGAGTTGCGCCACTCAACACACAATACCTAGCTTCAAAGAGCTGGGAACGGAATATTTTAACACAAAGACAGGTTTTAATGAAACTAAGCGATTCGATGCGATTTTGTTCGTATCATATTTTTTTTAAAGTCAAACATTCCTGAGGGTGGATATTGAATTCACAGCTATCACATATACAATGATGTAGTAACTAAAAAATTCTATACAAACGAGTATTGTTTATGTATATTTTTGGAAACTTTCTATGAAATTATGTCAGTTATTAACTCTTTTAATTAAGTAAAATTAACAAAAGCATTTTAACATAACTCAACGAGAAATTAATCCCAAAAATGACTAATCAACATTTCAAAAAAATATATTATTATTTCGTTCACACTGTACTGTATACCACCTATAACACTATACACAGGGAGTGTCTCGACACTAACTTTCAAGTGTCAAGACACTCTATGCCCTACGTACGTACCTACCGCCCAAATTCCGGTACTCAGCATCATTATTATCTTAGCCAATAAAAACAAAGTGATATGAAACAATACCTCTTTATATTTGGGCGGGGCCTCCTTTGTCCCGCACAATGGGAAGACAGCGCTGCCTTTGTTCGTCTATTGTGCCCATTGTGGGTGTAGGGTGTGGTCGAGTGATTTTTTTTTTTATATCTATACCTAAATTCTTGCGATTGGCTGGTATGGAGAAAGTTATTTTGTATTATAAGTTATATGCAATTTCTTGTTGAAATATTTTTTTATATAAATACGTATGAGGCTTCTCCTTTGGCGCTATAACACAAGCGTGTGACTGTAAAATCTGTAACCATCACAGGTTCAAAGTTCTATCTCCATGAGAAGAAATTAAATATTTCATTTTCAAATGATTTCAATTCTTTGCTCTGATAACGTAGAAAAGTGCGGCGTTGAGTTCCGCTACTCTACACGCAATGGTTGAAATTCGACGAAAAGTGGAGAACGGAATCTAGGTTCCCAGGTTCCCACAGCCTACTCTGCCATGTGAGGAATACAGCGCGAATCTGAAAAAACAAACTAACCAATATATAATCGACATAGTTTCTCATAAAAAATAAACTGAATAGTCTGTAAAGATCGCCAAAACAGAATTAAATAAAGAACATAAATATTTTACAAAGATATTTTTTCATTTAAAACCAAAAATATATACGAAAAAGTCCAGTTTCAGTATATCAATATTCCAACATGAAGTTAAATAAGGCCCAATGTATACACATATTGTGCACGTACAAAGGCGTGCAATAAAACGACTGAGCCAGACATTGTTATCGATCTGGAACGGAACCGGCGACAACACCTACGTAAGATAGTGATTTTTGTACGAAATTTTCCATGTTTTAGACCATGATAAATTATATAACTCATTGTTTAATAAATTTTATTTAATAATTAGCTTTTGTGAGCGTGTTTTAAGTCCCAGATACTGTGATCGTGCGTTGAGATACTTTGAAAAACTAACCGTATAGACTATGTATGTAGCTGATAAAACATATGGGCCTGTCTTCGGATAGGTGAAATGTATGTAATCTTCATTATAAAATTATAAATGTAATTAAAGAAGGCGAAAGTTACTGTATACCCATATACAAAGCATATAAGAAATATATATAAAAACTAGAAAGTTATAATTTTGTCGATATTTATTGTAATATTAAATCTGAATTGAATAAAAAACATTCATAAATTCTGAAAATTCACTTGAAATTACTTACCTTTTGAACCAACCACCAATCGCCACAGCGCATTTCAATAAAATATAAACTTTGCAGCATCATGCCTTAGTTTACTATCAACTTACAAAAAAGAGTATGTAGAGATAAACTAAGATCTATATTTGTATGTTTGTATCGTAACTCAACGCCGCAGCTCATATTACCAGAGCAGGGAAATGAAAATAATAATAACTCCTTAAACAAAATACAAAACATATTAAAACCATATGAAAACTTAACTATATAATATTTACGAGTATATCGAACGTCTCATTCCCTTTACTTTATAGCTATAGTTATAGTGTAAGTGTATAAGGGTTTTGTGAACGAATCGACAATGGATGTAGGGAGCTATTGATTGTAGCATCGAATGGAAAGTTGTCAATGCGATTTCATATAGATAGGTACAAGTCGGCTGTTGAAATTTTGTAAGTAATAAGTTATTATTTGAATTTTGTGGCTAATCTCTGTTAAATTAGTTTAGAAGATTCTTTCGGGGCAGGGTAGACAGAGGAAACTTGGGAACCTAGTGTTAAGACACTCCATTCCGTTCTCCACTTTCCGTTGAATTTGAGACATTGCGTATTAAATGGCGAAACTTAACGCCGCGCTTTCCTTTGTTATCACAACAAAGAAATGGAAATATTTAATATTTATTTCTCCTGGAGTGAGGATCAAACCCACAACCGTCGTGTCGCATTAACAGTCACACGGTCTCCCACGGTCTCCCACGGGATCTCCCAAATCTCCTTAACTGCCTTCTTCTATAGAAGACGGTCACACACACTTGTGACCCTGCGCGACCGTCTTCTGTAGAAGAAGACAGTTTAGAAAATTTGGCAGATATATATGGTAGACAAGCAAGACAGAGGAGCCTATCGTAGCGCTGGAGCACAATGGAATGTAGTATACCCGCCATCCATATATACTGCATACTGTAGTATACTATAGTGTACATGGGTTCGATCCCCGCACGAAACGCAATGATTCACAATCGGTGGAAAGAGGTGATGAGAACAGAGTGTCTTAATATTAAACTCTCCAATTCCATTCTTACCCTGCCATTTAAAGGTGTATCCTGTATGTAACAGAAAAAGGGTAGCAAGTAAACGAGTAATGGATAAATACTAAATTTAAAATCGATATTCGGAACGAATGGCTTAGTTGGTCAGAGCGCTTGGACGGTTTCCAAGAGCCGCGTGTTCAAATCCTGATTCGTTCAAATTTTTATACGTTTTTAAATTTAGTATTTTTCTTTCCTAAGTGTGGAATAAGACTTTAAAAATAGTATAAATAAGTAGTGTCTAAAGTACCTCTACGGTCGCTTTTATCTCATGGCAGCGTAGAGAAAGGAAAATTGAACTTGAGATTCTCCGTGATTCACTTTCCGTTCAATTTTAACGGAACTCAACGCCGCAAAAAATCTTAACTCTGATTAATTATTCAATACTTAATAAAATATCATATCACATTATTTCCCACAAAAAATAGCAAAAACTGGCCAAAAAAAGCCCGTCTCTTTCATATAAAATAGAATACACATTATTATTATTGTACAAGCGGATTTGCCGTTCGTCAGTTAATCCGCGTGTGGGTCAGTAAGCTACACGCTAATGCGGGAATCGATATCTACTGTAAACGTAACAGTTGTATGTCAAAATTTTATATTTTCTTGGCTTTAATATACTTATTGTATCTTTTCTTTGAGAATTTCTATAATATCTAACTAAGATTCGAAAAAAATGCATTAAAATATGTTAAGACAGAAGGGATTTGATAAGGGAAATGTGAATTTTTCGTTGTTAGAAGAAAATATTTTGTATATCATACTTAGTAGTTATACTTACTGTAAATATATTTTTAGACCGAATGTCAAGTGTGCGGTGGGAACGAGAAAATCGTGCTCGAAAGATTGTAGATGTCGATAAAATGGATAAAACATATTTATAAAAGCAGAGGAAGTGGTAAAAGAGGTAGAAGGAGACCTCTCTTGATCTTCGATCGCCCAATATCTATGATACTGGAGGAAGAGGCCACGTATGAAGAGGTGGAAATCAATAAAGAGATAAAAGAGGTACATATGAAGAGACCAGGATAAGATAAAGGAACTAATCTAATACATTGCTGGAGATCGAAAGGTTCTATCGTTGCCTACTTAC
>DWMZ01004802.1:0-11428 GCA_018249855.1 Eueides tales michaeli
TATATATATATATATATATATATATATATATATATATATATATATATATATATATATATATATATATATATATATATATATATATATATATATATATATATATATATATATATATAAAGCTTAGCGTTGCACTGCCTTTAATTTAAATAATATTGTATTAAAATACAGATTAAAACCAGGTTTCCTGGTGTTTTTCTTCTATTGTCTTTGTTGTGTCTTTGTTTCTTCTCGGTATGTGAGTGTACTCGTTACTCTAATAAAATAAACAATTAATGTATATAAACTTAGATTTACTATGTTATGTGAAAATGGAAATAAATTAATTTATGATTGGTGAAAAATGTTTTTTTTATTATTGTATTTCTTTGAAATAAAAGAGGAAAAAAGTTAAATAAAAAAGAGGCTTGTCGTGAAACAGGGTTACAAATATATGATTGTAAATAGTTTGTGAGTTTACTCCCCACTCGAGGAAACTAAATATTTAATATTTTCCTTTCTTCGCCCCGGAAAAGCAAGGCGTTGAGTTCTCAACGCGTAATACCTTAAACCCCTGGTGTTATTTGGGGCCATGGGTGGTAGCTCCCCTGGTGATATATGGGGCCATGGGCGGCAGTGATCACTCACCATCAGGTGACCTCTACGCTCGTTTGCCTTGTCTTTTCAACAAAAAAGAAAATAACGCCTAAAAATTTGGTGGGAGGTGGGAAATGGAAATGGCATAATGAGAACGGAGTATTAGTGTATTGTTACTAGGTTACCAAGTTTAATCCGACTACCCTGTCATGTGCCTTATGGTAAATTCCACCATGTTCACAGTTATACGCTATTCTAATATGATCATACGTATTTAAAAAATAACAATAAAGTTTTCGGTTTATTTATTTCCTATTTTTAATTTACATAATTTTAAATAATTAATACGAATTCCTACACGTTTTATATAAGCAAACGCACAGTACTAGTATAATATTGATATAATTATAATTAACCAGGTTTGTCGCTGCGCATTTGTCTTCGTATATGCGTGCGAATGTAAACGCTATAGTTTGTGGGTTTGATCCCCATTCGAGGATATGATACATTAAATATTTTCCTTTCCCGTCTGGTAACAAGGCACAGCGCGGCGTTGAGGTCACTCTCGTCTTCAGTGGAAAGCGGGAACGAAACAAGTATCTTAACACTAGGTTCCCAGGTTCCCTCTGCGTATTCTGCCATGTGCAAAAAACGGCATGAAGCTGAACGGCATGAAAAAATGGAATAATAGCGCGGCGTTGAGGTCACTCTCGTCTTCAGTGGAAAGTGGGAACGAAACAAGTATCTTATCACTAGGTTCCCAGGTTCCCTCTGCCTATTCTGCCATGTGCAAAAAACGGCATGAAGCTGAACGGACTGAAATAATAAATGGCAGAGCTCAACGCCAATGGCATTAAATGATAGGACAATATGGGTGTTTTTCTATTTATTTTTTTTAAATATTGGTATCCGCATATAATAGATGTGCGTTTGATATTTCTTCGTCATTTATAGAAAGAAATTGACGCCTGTGGAAAAAGTATACTTATTTCACTGTTGTAAATATTATTTCTCTTAATGAAATTATTATCAACCAGAATAAGTAAATATTTTCATATTGGTATCTTATTAAATTATAGTTTATTTACAGTTATTCTTCATTCAGTTTGAATATTTCCTTTTTAAATTAGTTTTTTAATTTTATTTTTCTTTTTAAGTATACTCTTTTACTTAAAAAGATGACTTGATAATCGATCGATAATATTACGCTTTTTTTTATCTGAATTAACACAATTTACTTTAGTGGGCAGTAAAAATTGTTAAAATATTTTTTTTCTTCACGCTGTATACCGCACATGACAGAGACGACAAAGGGAACGAGATAGCCTCTGAGTGCTAAGACAGAGTGCTAAGACATTTCGTCCCGTTCTCCACTTTAAGCTGAATTTGCTTGATCAGTAGCAGAACACAATCAACGCTATTACCTTGTTACGAACGAGAACAAAGAAATGAAATTATGAAATGTTTCATTTACCCGAGTGGTGATCGAATCCACAAACCGTCGTGTTTACGCACGCTAGTGCCGCTGCGCGACGACAGGTCTACAAAATGAAAATATAATTTTTTAAGCAAAGGTGTGCACTTCTTGTTTCGAACACTTAATTCGAATTCAAATTTGAATTTTTTTAAGCTTCATGCGGTGTTCCTCACATATCAAGGTAGCATAGGGAACCTGGGAACCTAATGTTAACTCCGATTCAGTATGATGTCTGTCCATATTAAAATAATTCAGTTTTCTATGTTGCGCCGAATTCTGGAACCAATTTCGTATTGATTTGGGAAATGAAATTTAATAAATTATTAACAGATGCTTTGCCGCAGCGTCAATCTACTCAACAATTCAAAGATATATTGTATCCGAAAATATATTAACCGGTTAATTGAAAACGAACATTAAAAACATTTAAAATTTAAATAATTTTCTAGAATCTTCCTCAGTCTATTATTTAAACTTAAAGCTTATAATAAATGCATAAAAATATTAAGGAGTAGAATATTCATGCAACAACTTCTGTAACTTGATTAATTCCTAAATTTTTTGCCACACGACCTTGTGTGACTTTGTTAAGACAAACAATTTTTTGCTGGCATACTGGTTCCGAGCCTTATTTCTAATACTAGTGTCGATTATTTATATATCCAGTTCGGCATTTCGATGATATTTGGATCATTTAATACGATTTTTCTTATGCAATCATGTATTTCAAAAAAGTTTTTAGTTTTTTTGTTCAGTGTAGGCAAAGGGAACTTCGAGACATTGAGTTGTGTCGAGACACGGATCTTAACGCCGCGTTTTGTTTTATTACCAGAGCGAAAGCATATAATAATAAACATATTATATATAAAAAAATAATTAAAATTCCCCCAGAATTCAAATTATGTGCCAATGTGCCACGATGGATGATTAAAAAATAAAGGCACAAGTACAAATTTCAAAATTTTATCTATTGTCATTATCAATAACGCATCACTGTCTGTACCTGGAATATATATTTAAAAAATCTTTCAAAGGGGGCGTTTATTAATGTAATAAGACCCAAAATAGTGATTTTTTTCTAATTTTTATCACTTTGTTTGTTTGTCTGTGCGCTTGTACGCGCTAATCTTTAATCTCAGAAACAGCCAAATGCAGTTTTCATTATGATATCCTAGCAATTTGAGTGTTTGTTTTATGTAAACGGCTAGATAAATAAAAAAGTTAAATCAATTTGAAATATTTAGTTCGACAAAATTTTAATATTTTTTTTATTCACTTTTAGTTTTTATTGTATAGATATTGTATTAAAGTCATAATTTTATTAGAACAAGCAAGTAATTGAGATTAGTAAACACAATTGCGTAATTCAAGCGGGCGAATCCACAGGCAGATAGTTAGTGAATAATAAAAAGCCTAAAATTAATAAATTAATGAAAATTATATTAGTATGACCCATAAAGAAAAAATGTAAACTAATACCTAGTGAAATTTATAGATAAAACAGTGGAGAACGGAATGCTGGTTTTTTGGTAAATCCAGATATCTCCATCGTTTCACACCAGTTTCTGTTGTAAATCGGGGACCTAGTGTTAAGACACTCCGTTTCACTTCTGTTCCCCACTTTCCGCCGAATTTGAGGCATTGCGTGTTGAGTGGCGAAATTCAACGCTTTTTAAATTAAATCAGTAAAAATAAAATGTTATCTTATAACTTCTTACCTTACTAAATTATCGTAAGGCATACTACCTGTAATCGGTTGTTGCTGGCCTTAGTTCTCACTCATTTCAAACTTTATATCTAAACACAAAAAAATGAATATGGAAATGAGATTAACATTACAGAATTTATTTTTAAAATAAATCTTTTTTAATTAAACATTTAAAAGCCATTATGATATAATTAAAGATATATAGGTATGTAAAAGTTGTCAAACTCGTTAACAGAAACTAAGTTGAAGCCACAGCTGTCGACTTTTTTAAGTTTAATAATTATATAATTTATATATATGCTTATAATATTCTCGATCCATCTATTATCATAGGAAAATTTTGTATACTGTGTTTTCATTGCGCGTATTGCTGTTTGGTGTTGGTGGTTGTACACTCTGTTTTCATTAAGATATTGTACATCGAGTGCTAAATCTCTGCTACTTTTAACAATTTTGAAAACGTAAGTATATAAGAGAAGTACAATGATAATTTTGAACACTTTAGATGGTACCATGTAGGTATATTGTGGACCATTTACCTGAAAATCGTGTTAAGGTTTCAAGTTAGCCGTGTGATTCCGGCTTAGAATAGAATCACCTTGGTACTGATGGTGTCGTAAGAGGCGACTAAAGTACGAGTGGAAGAGTCACGTTGTCAGCAATGACAACACGCATGGGCAGACTCGACCGGATTGTTACCAACCCCGGCATTTAAAACCGGCGTTAAGTAGTGGCTTTGGCCACTGCGTTTCGTATTGGGTAATGCCGGGCCCCGGTGCCCATTCACCTAACAGACCGGCAACGCTCCTGTAGCTCCTCTGGTGCTACACGGGGCCGTGGGCGGCGGTGATCACTTACCATCAGGTGACCCGCACGCTCGTTTGCCGTGTCTTTTCCATAAAAAAAAAAGTTAATTTTTTTTGCTTAACGCTGTTTCCCGCACGAGGCAGGGTAGGCAGAGGGAACTCGGGAACCTAGTGTTACGACACTCCATCCCACTTCCGTTCCCCACTTTCCGCCGAATTTGAGGCATTGCGTGTTGAGTGGCGGACCTCAACGCAGCTCTTTACCTTATTATCAGAGCGAAGAAACGAAACATTAAAAATTTAAATTGAAAATATTAAATATTTCATTTCCTCGACTGGGGATCGAACCCAGAACCTGTCGGTTACAGTCACACGTTTGTGCCGTTGCGCCACGACAGGCCTCAGGCCTGAAATTAATATAAAAAATTATTTAAAAAATTATTCATATTAAGAAAGGAAATCAACTTTCTAAGTCACCACAATCGAAAGATACTAGCAATCATGCAACGGTTTTGCTGAATTTTGTGTCCAATGGACCTGATATTTGGCAGAGAAAAAAACAATAAAAACTATTACAAATTAATTTTTATAGCTCTTTACATACAAAAAATATGTTGTGTATTGTATTGTTATTCTCAATTTTTTACAATTATTTTTTACATTTACCTATATACCTTCTGTATCGATCCGTATAGAGTCTAGAATACATCACTAAATTTTTAACATCAAACTTTGCTTAGACCAAATAAGCAAGCTAAAATTGATGTTTTGTCTAATATGATTTGAACTGAGGACCATTAACTACCGTTAAATAAAACGATAAAATATCTATGCTATATACATTTTTTCAATACACAGTGAAATAGTATTTAAGTTACTTTTTTCTAAGAAAATTACATGATACACAATACACATAACGTGTCACATTGAAGGTCTTAGACCCTTCTATTTCTGTCATACTGAGAAGACTAGAAGGAAATGTTATTATTATACTAAGCGACTGCGTTGTTTATATATATGTATGTACGTATTAAGTACAAAAATGTGATGATTTACTATGATGTTCTATTGTTATCAGCGTTTTAGAATATTAAGCGTTCTATAAATAGAATAGTTTAAAAACTAGTGGAAATGTTAACATTTTTTTTCCATTACAGTCTTATATGATAGTAGCGATAGATGTTGAAGTTTTAGCCGTAGAATTTACGAAAAGTAGTGGACGGCGTCCTAACACATCAATTAGATGCGTGAAATCAAAAAATAAAAATATACGACCCTATTATATCTGAATTATGATTTTCATATTTTATTTTTATGTTGTTTCGATTAAATACAGTTTAAAATTATTGCTATAAATCATAATTCTTCTAAAATCTAAAATATAAGGTTGCCACTATTCTTTTTTTATATATTTTATTTATAAATTTATTCCAACAAAAATATTTTTGCATCCTCTGTAGTATGCAAATGAATCTCGCATTTTATATTGATTTGTTTACTTATGACATCAAACAATTATGCAAAACAATATATATATACTAAATATTTCCTACCCATTGAATGTCAATGTCAATGTCAAAATTATATAGCTGACACTTCTTATTAATATCGTTTTTTTAGTTTTTTGTTTTTCTTATAAGCCAATAACACCTGAGTGACGATATATATCAATACATGTATTGACATAGATAGATATATGTAGGTACTTGTACCTAAAATAAACCTTTTACTTAGAGATAGGCTTAGAATAGGATCACCCTAGTACTGATGTTGTCGTGAGAGGCGACTAAAGTTTGAGTCGAAGACTCGACTCGACCGGATTGTTACCACCCTCGGCATTTAAAACCGGCGTTAAGTAGTGGCTTTGGCCATTGCGTTTCGCATTGGGTAATGCCGGGCCCCGGTGCCCATCCACCTTACAGATCGGTAACGCTCCTGTAGCTCTTCTGGTGCTACACGGGACCGTGGGCGGCGGAGATCACCATCAGGTGACCCGCACGCTCGTTTGCGTTTCATTCCCATAAAAAAAAACACGTAAATTAAAGTCTACATTGCGCAGGGAAACTAGTGTGGGTGTGACCCTGTAATCACGGTAGTAGGGTCGATGGAAAAAATGAGAATATTAAATATTTCCTCTCTCTCTCGAGTGAGAGAGAGAGAAAATATTTAATATTCTCATTTTTTCACTCTGGTAACAATGCAAAGCGTGTTGAGTCCCCAATTCATGACTCAATTTCTTAAAAATTCAGAGGAAACGGGAACAGTATTATCTTATTAGGAAACAGAGTATGTATGAAGTTTTCAAGCTCCCTCTGCCTTTCCTGCCATGTGCGGGACATAGCGTGAAACTAAAAATATACTTCATGGAAAGAAATATTGTAAACATAAATATTAAGTTAAAAAAAATATTGTAAATATAGTGGATTTGTTAAGCATTTATTTTGAAAAGATATTATTTAGTATCCTATAATGGGTCTACATTTTTTTTCAGCTTCACACTGTATCCTGCACATGATAGGGTAGGCAGGGGGAACTTGGAAATGTAGTGTTAAGACACTCCATTCCACTTCCGTTCCTCACTTTTGACCGAATATGATACATTGCTTTACCTTGCCTTTTATACTGTTGTACTGTTGTGTCGCTGCGCCACAACAGGCCTCAATAGGTCTACACATCTTAAAAAATACAAAATTTTAGAATTTCGTAATATTTACAACAAAAACTTATTATATTCTATTAACAGTTCAAAATCTGTAATTGTTATAGTGCGCAATGTACGTGGCACGAATAACATAAATCATTTGAACCTTATTGGAATTCTGCTTATGGCCTCGTTAGATTCTATTCTATACTTAGATTTTAACTTAAGTATTATATACATATTATAAGATTTTGTAACATTTTGAAAGAGGCCTGCAGGGGCGTGCTTGTTGATTGTAAACGACAGATTGTGAGTGAAATATTCAATAGTTTTGAATGAAGTATTTAATATTTTCATTTTTTTGATTTAACAAGAGAAAGCGCAGCGTTAAGCTCCGCCACTCAACACGCAATTCTTTATATTCGGCTAAAAGTGGAAAACGAAACGGAGGAACGGAGGATTTTAACACTTGGATCCCTCTGCCTATGTTTCCTCTTCTATCCTGCCATATGCGGGATACAGCGTGAAGCTGAAAAATATGCGGGATACAAAGCGAATCTGAAATGTTGCTCTTAAAAATATATTTTTTAAGTGTACGCCACATTGGCATTTTTGATGCCTTATTCTAAATAAATAATCTTCTGTACTATATACTACTGTCATTTGCTCCAAGGTTTAGTTATCGAAACTACAGTACGTATAACCTTGTGATTAATTATAAGAAGTAGAGATCCCGTTTATGCGTAAAATACGCGTCGCAACTTGTATGTCATTTTTTATAAGTGATATGAAATATATGACAATTTAATTTAATTATAATTTTAATATATTATGTGCTAAGTGGCGGAACTAAACGCTTTGCCTTGGTACCAGAGCGAAGAAATAAGAGCATTATATATTTGATTTGAAAATATCTAATATTTTATTTCCTCGAGTGAGTGTCGAACCCACAATCTGTTTACGTTTACACAAGCTTGTGCCGCTGCGTCATAACAGGCCTCATTTATATGTAATTGAAATAGTTTATTGCTTATTGAATATTGCAGAAAATTAAAATAATTTAGTGTTTCATGTATACTTTCCTGAAGCCTGTAGTGGCGCAGCGGCACCTGCGCCATCATTTCCTCACTCGAGAAAATGAAATATTTAATATTTTCGATTTTAATATTTAATGTTTTCATTTCTTCGCTCTGGTAACAAGGTATAACGCGGCGTTGAGTTCCGCCCCTCGTCACACATCGCCTCCAATTCGGCGGAAAGTGCTGAATGGAAGTGGAACGGAGTGTCTTAACACTAGGTTCCCAAGTTCCCTCTGCCTACCCTGCCATGTGCGGGATACAGCGTGAAGTTGAAAAAAATGTATACTTTTTAAAATTTTAATCAATCAGTTACGTAAGTGCACATACGTGTTGAATGATTGGAACTTAGCGCCGTGGCATATCTATCAGCGCGTGAATGAAAATGATTTATTCTCCCAAGTTAGTTAGATGACACTTTTAAAAGTGAAATAAGTATAAGAAGTCTAACGTAATAATAATTATAATTACTAAATACCTTTGTATTTGTTATATTTCACCTGAGGCCTTTGAGGCCTGTCGTGGCGCAGCGGCACAAACGTGTGACTGTAACCGATAGGTTCTGGGTTTGATCCCCACTCGAGGAAATGAAACATTTAATATTTTCAATTAAAATATTTAATGTTTCATTTCTTCGCTCTGGCAATAAGGAAAATGCGCAGCGTTGAGTTCCGCCACTCAACACGTAATGCCTCAAATTCGGCGGAAAGTGGGGAACGGAAGTGGAACGGAGTGTCTTAACACTAGGTTCCCTCTGCCTACCCTGCCTCGTGAGGGTAGGCAGAGGGAACCTATCGCCTTTAAACTATTTGTGCATGTAAATTTTAAAAAAATATTTAAAATTTACATACACAAATAGTTTAAAGCAAAAAATATGTAACTGTCATACAAGTGTTATATTTTCGACTCTCTGTTAGAATTTAAAGTCGCTTGGGCTTTTCCTATAGCGAGTACGTTAACTAACAAGGATCGGCTTGCGGATATAAAACATATTTGGGTTTCTTTAGTACTTCTACTTTGGAATCTCGATTTGATCGTTCGATTTTCTGATTGCACGATATTCTTTATGTAAAAAAGAAAACAAAAAGTATACACACATAGGATATATTTATATGTAAAATATAAAATAAATGAATGCCCAGATAACGTTATATTGAATACTTAAAAAACGTTACCGCGAAACAAAGTTCTACACAAAAAAAAGAGATACACTTTTTTGACTTCACCATGTATCCCACATATAGTAGAGTAGTTCTCAATACTATACTTTCGATTCCCACTTTCCGCCGAATCCTCCTATCATCTTTTATTTATGGCAATACGGAGTGTTTTGACACTATGTAGTCTCAAAAGAGTTTTTAATGATATTTAATATTTTTTATAAATATGTAGTATGATATATTAAAATTTAAGTTCAAATTTAACTAAATACTAAGAAAAGTATCTTAGTACTGGTACGGGTTTTATCTTGTGTTTAATCAATCGGTTTGATTTTATACGAACTATAAATGAATACGTTTAATTCCTGTGGACACTTCTAAGAAAAAACATAAATAAACAACAATCGATACGTAAGTACATACTACGGATTTTAAGGGTCCATATAGTTAAAAAGATAGCATGATTACAATGATTTAAAATTAATTTTGGTCTTTTCAATTTCTATATGTATGTTAATATTATAAAGTTGAAGAGTGGGAAACGGAAGTGGAAAGGACTGTCTTAACACTAGGTTCCCAAATTCCCTCTGTCGACCTTGCCATGTGCGCAAAACAACATGAAATTGAGAGAGAATTTGTTATTTGTGAGAGAAGTTCAACTCGCTAATCTCAGAAGCGGAAAAGGACATTAGGTGGCAACTAAAGTAATAAAGCTTACATATATTATATAAGAAGTAATCCACTGTCTCTGCAGCCTGAGTAAATGGTAGAAGATTATAATCACATAAGGTGTGGGTGCCATGAGCAATCACAAAAAGCTGAAATCGAAAAAAACATTTACAAAATGAATTATCACTAAGATTTGTCACTCCATATAAATGTGCTATATGCAAGAACAAAACAGTTATTAAAATATTGTACAGTCCAACGTTAATTTATTAACAAAAATGTAATTAATTTAAATTAAATATAAATAAATTCTCTTAAGGGAAACAAAATCTGATTTATACAAATCAAACAATAAATAATAATAAAATAAATAAGTAGGTTTACGCCTCTTACCGCACACTGGGGTAGGCGAAAGATATCTTTGTGTATCTAGTTAAGGAAATATTACGTATATAATAGAACAGAACAGAACTTAACGCCGCGTTTCGTCTACCAAGGCAAGGTGGAATGCTACGTATCAAACAGCTATAGCAAACTGCCACATAGTATTCAGTATAGAATAATTATTGGATGTAGCATTTACACGTTTACTTGGCTGAATAGTCCCTTGAAATTTCAATGGAACTAATATTTTTTTGGTATCACAAAAAGCATGAAATTAATGTCTATTAAATGTGATGCAAGATGGCTGCCAATTTGTTACCATTTAATTGTGCAAATGATATTGAAAATAACAACTGTTGAGTTTCTTGTCGGCTCTGTAAGCAGAAATGCTTTCCGAGCAGGTGCTAGTCGTATATTCATTCGACGATTCAAAAGTGCTAGTAATAGTCTATTTTAAAAAAGAATATTTTGAGATTCAGTTTGAGTATGTAAACAGGATTTTTAAAAACTGGGGCATCTATCCGTATAAGGCTTCTATCCTGGTTTTCCCCTCGTTCATAATTAGCACTATTCAGCTTAGTTTTATTATTAAGGTATTTTGAGCGTATCAATTGAACACAGAATCACTTGCCATTGTCACGTTATATAGAGAACCTACAAAGAAGGTTGGTAAGGCATAGCACAACAGAAAGTGAAACAGTTTTGTAAAGTCAATTTCCATGTATATTTACTTAAGAAAACAAAAATATAAGATGAAGAAAAAAACTTGTTTTCTATACACTAATAGCATTTTATAGCTTACGAAACTCAATATAAATCGGTTAACTTTTTTAACACCTTCCTTAAACATGACTTTCGTACAAAAACTTCTAATATTAGTCTTTTTATAGCACTTATATAATGACAATGTCGTTTTAATGCTCTATTGGCTTTG
>DWMZ01004803.1:0-11427 GCA_018249855.1 Eueides tales michaeli
CACTCGGGGCTCCAAGGCATACTATGGCAATCGCATCGAAGAAGGAGGAGTGTGGTGCTATAACCACCACTGGGGCGTCTCTAGGACTTGCTGGCAGGTGATGGCGACCTAACACACGAACTCGATGAAAGCCCGCAGCCACCACGACCAGCCGCATGAGAGATAGAATGGAGAAACGCAGTTTGCTAGAAAAAATGGTTTTTGTTAGTATATTAGGATTTTAAATAGCATGTTAACAAACTCGATCAACGTTTAGAATTATTATTTAAATTTATACAGAAAAATAAGTATTAAAATGATAGGTATGATGTAAGAATAATCAGTAGTATATCGATCACATTAAATTAGTGAAAACGTAACTAGTACCAGTAAATGTCTCCTTTTATTCAATTAAAGATTTTTTCTTTAAGATTTAATCTTCTTCTTTACGCACATGGCATCGTAGGCAAAGGAAACCTAAGAACCTTTTAGTATACTTCGTTCCATTCGAGGCATTGCGCGTAGTGACGGAACTCAACGTCACGCATTGCGTAATTTCCAGAAGAAAAAAATAATAAAAACAAATAATTATATATTTAATTTGGAAATATTAAATATTTAATTTCCTAGAGTGGGTATCAAACACACAACTTGTCACAGGTCTCTAGGTCATTTTAGGAATTTTATTACGGAAATAGCATATTACGTTATATTATTAATTTTTAAAATTTCATTATTATGTCTAATTTTTAACCAATGTATGGTTTTCGAAAACTGCAATTTATGTTCACTGAGTAAGAGAGAATGCTATTTTTTATTATAGTGTAAACGGTCAACACTATTTCATTCATCAACTCAAGACTAATCACATAATTATAATCCACTGTCATGATCAAGAAAATTACATTAATCATCATACATATTCATCAGCATCACGCTGTATCCCGCTTGGGATACAGCGTGATGCTGATGCTAACTTGGGACCCTAATTTTAAGACATTGCTTTCCCATTAAGATATTTCCATTGCCTACTTTCCGACGAACTATTGAGACAAGTGGCGGAACTCCACGCCGCCTTTTGCTTCGTTGCCAGAGCAAGGAAAAAAATTAAATATCTTTTACTCAAGTTGGAATCAATCGCTTAACAGTCGTGTTTTATTTAATATTTTTTTTCTTGTTTATAAAAGCATTCATAAAAAAAGAACATAAAAAAGCTCATCATTTTTCGTTTACTTAAGAAATTAACTGAACTTATTAACGATGATAGATTTACGATTTATTTAATTATGATTGATTAAGAACTTAACTGTACACTTAAGTGTGCCTGTCATCAATGTACCTGTCAGTTTATATTTATAACTATTAATAATATGTTGTACTTTTATTCCAAATATATTCATCATTTCTGTTTCTTTTTGTTCACGCTGAATTCCGCTCATGGCAGGATAGGCCAAGGAACCTTGGGAACCTAGTGTAAAAATACTCCGTTCCCAATACGACACATTCCGTTCCCCACTTTCCACTAAATATGTGTATAGAGAGATTTCTTCGAGTGGGGATTGAACCCGCAACCTGTCGTGCGTTAAAATTGGTTGCCACGACCGGCCACTAGAGTATAATGTATAATGACTATTTTATTTAAGAACTTTCGGCCACGATTAAGCTTTTTTATTGGAACGGTCCTACTTTTTTATTTGAAGCCGCAAAGCCAGTTTTAGCTTTTAGATAAAAAATTAAAAGACTCGAATATTTTTTGGAACTATTAAAATTTTCTTAATAGAAACCACAACTTACCACTAGGTTCCCAAGTACCCTTGGCCTACCCTGCCATGAGCGAGAACTGTATTTTCGTTAAGCTAAAAAAAATAATATACGTGATATACGTATATATATACGTGATGATATATGATGACGTCACAAATGTTGATCAAAAAAAGCGAAGTATTAAGTAAGATATATAAGTTTATAGGATTTAAATTATAACAATAATCCAATATAACTACATGAAACCGACTACGTTAACTTAATTTGACGTACATTATGCAGGCTTCTTACTGAGCAATGTTTATTTGTATACTACCTTTTTTTCCAGTTGTATCCGGTTCATAGTAGAATGATCAGAGGGAACTTGGGAACCTTATGTTTTGATACTCCGTTCCCATAAAGACACATCCGTTCCGCGTTGCCACCGTTTTCATTTGAAGGCATTCCGTGTTGAGTGGTACAACTCAACGTCACAATTTCTCTCGTTACCAATGCGACGAAACGAAACGTTTTAACTAAACGTTTAGTTTTAAACGACGAATTAACTAAATGTTTAAATTAATATTTTGAATATTTGTGCCTTATTTGGTAACAATGTTTGGTTACAATAATTACTTCTACGTAAAAAAAAAAGTTATAAACAAAAAAAATAAATTAAATTAAATTAAATTAAAATTATGAAAGTACCCAAATTATGGAATATTCTAAAAACGATTAAAAATTACGTTAAACTACACAAGACTCTTTGATAACTTTAACAGACGATGGAAAGGAAACCAAATTACTAGCAAATACATGTGTTGGACTCTGATTATGTACTCATATACTCGTGGAAAAAGTTGGATTGAGTGCCTACATTAGATATCAGATCCAAGTTTGCATATGAGTATTCAGAAACAGCATACCATAAAAAATACACTCTGAATCTTCTAGAACTGGCTTTTCCAAACGGGCTGACTGTCTGTACCAAAAATCTTCTCATCATATGACTCGGACTTGTGTTTAATTTTATTCTTCTGGCTTTTTCTTTAAGTTTCTTCTGTTTTTTTTCTGATTCTTGTTTTTAGCCAAGATTTTATAATCATATCTTTGTTAGGTGAAGATATGACAATCGCAGCTGCTTTTCTTCCTCTTTTAGATGGTTTCTTGTTTGGCACTGGACTGTTGTCAGAATAATCCTAAACTACAACAATCTTGGAAGTTAGAAGTTCATTATTTTTCTGTCTGAGCATGGAAGCTTCAATTAAAGGCTCTCGTTTTGTTTTCGCTCATAGAAATAATTATGGAGTAGTCCATAATTGGATATTATAATCCGCCCATAATTGGATTTTTCAAAGAATTTCACGTGATATAATGTCTTCATATTTATTAAAATACTATCATCAATTACCGCTAAATCCTTGAAAAGAATGTTCTTTTGAAGGATTTAGCTAAGCTAAGCTAAGCTATCGTTAGTCATTTTGTAAGAACAAAACGTATTCTTTACATATCTTAGAAAGTTATGCGGAAGTGGCGATACAAATTACTGCAAAAACGACAAAATTTCTTGCTCGATTAATATATTTCATATTGTACGTACAGACGAGGATGAAATAAAATAAAACAAGCACTGTTTGTTAAGGGTGTTATTTTAAGGAAATTGCTCGTTTTTCATATTAGTTGTAGTAACCCATATTTGGTAACTATTTTATCAAATTACGTATTCTATAAATAAGAATACGTTCTCTATAAATAAGGCGTTTCTATAAATAAGAAACTTACTTATTGTTGTTTCAGTGTGTGTCTTGTCGATATTATCTGACAGTTAAGAGCTTAAGAATAAAACAATTACATTATTTTATAGCAACGATAACGTTACTCCAACATTCGGTTAACCATTATTTAAAAATTAAATCACCTTTAATACACTTTGTTCCAAAAAAAACATACGGTAAAGTACTGCTATTTTATAATAGACGATTAAAAACAGCTAAAGGAATAGCACAATAATTTACAATCCAATCAAAAAGTTCTTACAAATTCGTCATGGTACGGCGCTGCGGCGGAAAGTAGTGGACTACGTGTAGAGCACAATCTTGATAGCCGACTTCGCCGCTTTCTTCATCGAAATGTTGAATTAACACACTTTATCAGGCTAGTAAGCAGTATCATATAGATATAGGTTCAAATCCTATTTAAGAAATTATTATACTTATAAAAAGTTTTTGGTCGCAAGGATGTCACTATTTCTTATGAGTATGAGCATATCGAGAGTGAGTCAAAAGAGTGACTAAAAAACTTACGAAAGAAGGATCAGTACACAAAAGGCAAAGGGACCCTGGTTAACCCTGAGAAAATAGTATCAATGATCCTGGAGAAAAGTCACGTAAAATACATCAGGATGGGATACCCCTGGGGGGTATGTAAAAAGAGGATGGTGACAGTGAACTAACTAAAGACCTATACAGAGAAATCTGGCTACCTCGCTAAAGACAAGTCTAAAAAATAAACTTAATATGGTAACAGACGGAGTTCGGCGTTAAGTACTGTAATCGAACACAGTTTCATAAATGTGGCAAATAAACAAAAAAGTCACGAAATTAGAGTGACTCGACTCTTTACACATCTGTTTTTTTTGTAAATAATAGAGATTTATAAATACTTATGAAGAAATAACGTACATTTCATCCAATAGTGACGTAAAATTACATTTTTTTGAAATTTCAGTAGCCGCAATCCAAATTTGTAAATACTTTCCACACGTTACGTTTCCACATACATCGCCATATTTAGCTTTTTTAAAAGAATGTGCAGTTACGTCATTGTTGCACCAAGTGTGCGATGTGTAAGAACAGAAGATTTTTTTTGGCAGAATACTTTGGCAGAATACTTAGCTTGGTGATTTGTGCACTCAGACCGGTTAATTTGTTCAGGAGCAAGGGTACCACAGATATACAGACAAACTAGTCAATGACCTCTTTAAAAATAAATTTCACCTTAATTTTATTTTCAATTTAAGTACAATTATGTTTAAGAAAATTAATAATCATTAAATTGAGGCCTGTCGTGGCGCAGCGGCACAAGCGTGTGACTGTAACCGACAGGTTCTGGGTTCGATCCCCACTCGAGGAGATGAAATATTTAATATTTCCAATTTAAATATTAATGCTTCATTTCTTTGCTCTGGTGACAAGGCAAAAAAGCGCGGCGTTGAGTTCCGCCACTCAACGCGCATTGCCTCAAATTCGGCGGAAAGTGGGGAACGTAAGTGGAACGGAGTGTCTTAACACTTGGTTCCCAAGTCCCCTGCCAGGTGCGGGATACAGCGTAAAGCTGAGTATTAAACATTAAAAGAAAAGAGAATTTAAGAGTTTCTAGGCCTAAGTTAAATATCATAAACATGCAAATTTTTATTCAAAAGATTTATATTCTTTTAACTTTTATATCAGCATTAAATGTGATATATGTGTTTAATAGAAAATAAATAATCTTCAAAACATAAACTCATTTTACATTATTTATACATTAACCTTGTTAAGTTGCTACGAAAGTCACATTTTTATCGCTTTGAGATTCCGGAATCATATGTTAATTGCTATTGCTTTTTTTCGGCTTCACACTGTAACCCGCATGTTGCAGAGTAGACAAAAGGAACATGGGAATCTAGTATATAACTTGTTACAAATTTTGGAAGTATTTCATTTAGAATATTAATTATATGAAAACACATAATGTATCAGGTATAAGTATATTTTACATTATCATTTCTTCGCTCTGGTAACAAGACAAAGTGCAATTCTCTGTCCTAAAATAGGGAAAGCAAGGGAGTATCTTGACACTGGGTTCTCAAGTTCTCTCTCCCTACCCTACCCTATTCGGGATATGGCGTGGAACTAAAAAAGTATTGATTTTTCCCCTCCCTAAAACTATAAATAGCACAAACTACTAAATGACGTTATACAAAGTTGACACAGTAAACACGTTCCACTTGCGTTCCCCACTTTCCGCCAAATTTGAGGCATTGTGTGTTGAGTGGCGGAATTCAACGCCGCGTTTTTGCCATGTTACCAGAGCGAAGAAACAAAACATTAAATATTTAAATTTAAGATATGAAATATTTCATTTCCTCGAGTGGGGATCGAACCCACAACCTGTCGGTTACAGTAACACGCTTGTGCCGCTGCGCCACGACGGGCCCCAAATTGGGAAAGAATCCACAATTGGGAAAGAGGATACTATTTTATAAAAAAAATTGACTTAGTGAAACTGAATCCGCACCTTTGGAGCGCTCTCACCTCTAAAGACTTTTGAGAACGCATATTCTCAAGAGGCGCGAGTTTAAATCTGGCTACATAATTTTTTTATACGTTTTCTAAATTAGTACGATTTAACATCGATTGATATTCTCTCAGCGTTTCTTTTCGACACAATTGTCTCAGTTCAATACGCAACTGACCTTGGTCGGAGGTTGAAGGTTGGTAATAAAATAAAGGTCTATTACGTTATGTAGATCGATTTATTTAGAATGAGAAATAGCTTCGACTTTTTTATTAATGGAAAAATTTAGCTTCGACTCATAATTTTGGAATTGGTACGGAACCCTCGGTGGATGAGTCCGACTCGCGATTGACCAGTTTTGTTATTGTTCAAGCTAACTTTTTGTCTTATTTTTTTTAAAGTTAAACGTTTTTTTTTTAGTTATTATGTCAATTTTGATAGCTTATAATAGCCCCTTTAAATGTTGTACTAAAAAAAAATAATATTTTACGTAACGATCGTCTTACGTCAAACCTTAAATTAAATATAAAGCAACACCCAAAAAACTTGAAAAAAAACAAACAAATTAAAGTTTCCTGGTTCCTCACTTGTTTTGCTATTAAAATCGATTATTATATTTAAATCGAAACAATCATTTTATTCTTACGACAATATTGTTTTTATTTTGCTGAACGATTTGCTGTAATGTATTTTATTTATTAAAAAAAAAAACAAAAATGGGACCCGTTTACAACTTTCACTTCCCATTACATATTTAATATATTATAAACAATTTTCTTACAACAATATTTTAAAAAATCTGACCACTCATAGTGCAGAGGCACAAACATGTGACTTTAAACGCTACAGGTTGCGGATTCGATTCCCACTCGAGGAAATGAAATATTTAATATTTTTAATCTAAATATTGAATGTTTCCATTTCTTCGCTCTGGAAACAAGGCAAAGTGCGGCGTTGAGTTCCGCCACTCAAGACGCAATGCCTCAAATTCGTCAGAAAGTGGAACGGAGTGTCTTAACACTACGTTTCCAAGTTCCCTCTGACTACCTTGCCATGTGCGGGATACAGCATGAGGTTGAGAAAAAGAAAATAAAAAACAAAAAAACAAAATATACCTAAAAAAACATAAATTAACCGAATAAGAAATAAAAACGGATGGCGATTGAACTCGATTATTACAATAAAATCGAAATTAGTTCATTTTTTATTCTCATGTGTAAATAATACAGTGTTGTTTTTATACTTTTTGAAATTAGTTGACTGTAATTTATTCTACTTTATATTTAAAAAACCAAATATATAACCCGTTTACAAGCGACTTTCACTAACTACACTTACACAAAAAATATGTCAAAAACAATTTTCTTAAACAATAAAAGAAATTAGCCTGCCCTAACACATAAGTATAGGCATGAGACTGTAAACGCGACTGGTCACGGATTCGATACCTGCTTGAAGAAATTAAATATTTATTATTTTCATCACCCTCTCTAGTAACGGGGCAAAACAATTGACACTATTGAATTACGAAAAGCAACACGCAATACATCTAAAAGTCGATTGAAGGTGGGGAACAATAGTGACTTAATGAGAGCGTAGTGTCTCAACACTAAGTTTCTAGATTCCCTTTGCGCACCCTGCTGTGTGCGGTAGGTATAGTGTGATGTGACGATAAATGACCTAAATGAGAAATAAAAGAGAAAGCTGAATTTATTACAATTCATTTTAATCAGAGCAAGACTTGTAATGTCACGTTCGCTGTTGTCCCTATTATACATGGCTATCATCTTAGCTACATAATTTTTTTTAATCTTCATATTAAGCCAGGATATATAACTCAATTTTTCAACCCCTGACTCAAAATAAAAACCCTTTCGGGTCCCCACTCGAGGAAATGAAATATTTAATACTTTCAATATAAATAATTAATGTTTTCATTTCTTCGTTCTGGTAACAAGTCAAAATGCGCGGCGTTCTGCCACTCAACAGACAATGCCTCAAATTCGACGGAAACTGGGAAGCGAAACGGAGTGTCTCACCACTAAATTACCAAGTTTCCTCTGTCTACCCAATCAAGTGTGGAATACAGCGTGAAGCTAAATAATATATGATTCTTTTCTTAACCCATGACGCAAAAAGAAAGGTGTTATAAGTTCGACCTGTCTGTCTGTGGCACCGTAGCTCCTAAATTAATGAACCAATTTCTAAGCTCCCTACTTTCTGACTGGCGGAACTAAACACCGCGCGCTATAAAAATTAAAATTAGAGATTGTTACGACAATTGCAATACGACAACAGCCAATATTAAATTCTGTTTCAAAATATAACACTATCTGAATGCACAATTATCTCAGCCTCTTTTAGCAACATTATTTAAATATTCACTGCCTAACAAGTTTACATAATAATAGGTGACATGAGTGTAGTACAAATGGAAAATTTATAGCTTTTTTAACTTCACGCTGTATCCAAGTCAAGCAGGGTAGTCAGAAGGAACCTGGTGTCAAGACATTCCGTTCCCCACGCACCGTCCCATGTTCGAGACACTACAGTGGCGTAAATCAACACCGCCCTTTATTTTGTCGTTAGAGCAAAGAAACTACAAAATAATTAATTCCTCTATCGAGAATCGAGCGCAAAACCGTTGCGTTTGCAGTAACAAGTTGTGCCACTGCGCTACGGCGGTCCCCCAAGACATATCCGCAGTTAGAAAACGATAATTCTGGGGTTAAAAATCTTCTCAGTATAAATTTTTCTTTCCCTTCCCGATATGATATAACTTTTTACTATAAATATCGCTCGTTGATGCAATAATGACGTAATTGCACTTTTTTCATACATACAAGGTTAATATTGTGATGTATGCGGAAATACTCTTCTCAATATATATAAAAAATCTTACACATGACGTTAATCAATGTAATAGGGCCCATAATAGTGATTTTAAAAATTTTGTTTGTTAGTTTGTCTGTTTCTCTGTGCGTTTGTACGTGCTAATCTCAGAAACGGGTAAACAAATTTAAATGCAGTTTTCACAATAGTATCTGAGCCACTCTTCTTCAACATGTAGTCTTTGTTTGATGTAAATCGGTTTACAAATAAAAAAAAGGTCGTCAATTTAAATTATATAGTTCGGCAAAATTGCTACAAAATTTTAGTTTCTAATACATAAATATTGTGATAAATAAATGATAGTAAATAAAAAATATAATTCAAGCGAGTACTAAGTTAAGAATTTATTATTATATAAAATTTGCCTGTTCCATAAATGAGGCCCTAGTGGCGCAATATGTGACTGTGAACGCGACTATTGTGGGATCTATTCTCACCCGGGATCATTAAGTATTCAATATATTTAATTTCTAGCTCCAGTAACAAGATGCGGTGCTAATTTTTGCCACTCTGAAAGTGGAAAACGGAGTGCCTTAGCACTAAGTTTCCTTATCCGACATGACATGAGACATTCGAAGTAACTTAACTTCACGCTTTATACCTAGAAGGACGGATCGCCAATCACTACGGTCTCGGTATACTTCTTTCACCTCGTCCACTGTCATCAACCAGCACACACGTGCCCTCCGGGGTGTCCTCTAGCTTTTTTCGTGACCCTCCTCCAGTATCGTAGATACTGTGTTTACCAAGGTCAACTGAATATAATTCACGAGGTCTCCCCCTCCCTCTCTTACCACTCACTTTTCGTTCATAAATCGTTTTTACGTTTCACGAGGTCTCCCCCTCCCTATCTTACCACTCACTTTTCGTTCATAAATCGTTTTTACGTTTCACGCGGTCTCCCCCTCCCTCTCTTACCACTCACTTTTCGTTCATAAATCGTTTTTACGTTTCACGAGGTCTCCCCCTCCCTCTCTTACCACTCACTTTTCGTTCATAAATCGTTTTTACCATTCCCATCAGTGATTCGCTCGACGTGCTCATAACCGTTCCAAGTATTGAAGCATTATTTGATAGAATATAATATTATAATATGACTTCCGTTTCCATTATAGCGATGACAAGTACCAAATTACAGTTCTCAATGCGGAGGACACGCGATACAATTTGTGTAAATTCATAATATAAATAAAGCAAACAAGACGTGTATGATTTTAGCTTCCTACGGGCAAGCGGCTAAACGACTTATAGATATAAATCAGAGATAAACATCTCAAAAACTAGACACGGTATGAAACATCAATGTACGTTTAGTAATTATCTAAAGAATCATCGATTGTCTGTTCCCAATTAAGATTATTGTATTCAAAACAGCCTTATTGTTAGCTCTCGACGCTGATAATTACTATTTTGGAACGTGAAATTGATACCGCAAAAAGTTTTAATTACAATGCATTTTGAGGCCTGTCGTTTGTTGCGCGGCGGTGTGTTTTGTGAGTTTGATCCTCGCTCGAGACAATGAAATATTTAATTTTTCCATTTTCTAGTAACAAGTCAGACAGCGGCGTTGAGTTCCGCCACTCAATTCGCCAGTTTTCCTAGTTCCTGCCACCTACCTGCCTAGATTAGTAAAAAAAAAACTATATATAGAATATAGGTATAGGTATCAAAATTTTGGATTGATTCCACAATCATTGCGTTTACAGTCAATCCTCTTGTGCCCCGGTGACCTCTACTAACTTTTTTTTTATCTTCACGCTGTATTCCGTAAAGAAAAGACACTAAAAGAACTTAAGACACTTCCCCTTCCGTTCTCCACTTTCCGCCGAATTTGAGTGGCAGAACTCAACGCCGTGCCTTGTTACCAGAGCGAAAAAAATTAAAACATTAAATATTTATATTGAAAATATTTCCTCGAGTGGGGATCGAATCCACAACCTGTCGGTTACAGTCACACACTTGTGCCGCTGCGCCACGACAAGCCTCACCTCTATAAACTTGGGCGGTATAATTCTAATATACATCAAAATACAAATTCAATTTAAGACAGCTCTATTACAGAGCAAAACAATAGAAGCAATATCGTACTGAAGATCTAGCCGTCGAAAACATTATATTAATTAAACGATCAAGCTTTTACGTTACCTTTATTTAAAATAAAATAGAACTACGAAATTAAGTTGATTATTTGTATTATATATATTTTCTTTAAATTTATGGTGAATGAAAGAGGAAAATTGGGAACCTGGTGTTAAGACACTTAGTTCCCATCAAAACACATCCGTCCCACACTTTCCCACCGAATGAGGTATTGTGTGTTGACTGGCGGATATCAACGCCGCGCTTTGCCTTGTTACCAGAGTGAATAAATCAAAGTATTAAATATTTCACTTCTTGAAATGGGGATAGAAGCCAAACATGCGTTTACACGTGCGCCTCGACATGCCTTGAAAATGCTTGACCTTAGTAACAGAGTGTCTAAACAATTGTTTCCCAACTTCCTTCTGCTTACCCTGCCATGTGAAAGGTACAGTG
>DWMZ01004804.1:0-11427 GCA_018249855.1 Eueides tales michaeli
GAAGCGTATAAAAAAGCTGGGATAAGTAACATTTAGGAAGATTTTTATAAAGAAAGTTAACTTAGAGATAATTTCTTAGAATTAACATTTGGAAATGCATTTAAAATTTAAATTTGCACTGAGTGTATAAACAGCAATTAAAAAGCAACTTGTGTTATCGATACTACTAGTATAGTACAATAAACTATAAGGTATTACAATAGTAGCAGCTGCTGGTAGGTGACGTCTTCAAGCAGTGGTAGCTCGTGAGCCAGAGCGCAGTCAAGGTACACTGGTAATATATATAGATATCGCGTCACTAAACAGTCGAGCGTCGTCTGTTGTTAAGCGGAAAGCATTCCGCTTCCGCTTGCGGGAGCGGGAAGTTACGGAGACCGCACTGTCAATATGCGTGAACACATAACGACTGTAGAGTAGTAGCTAGTATTGTACGAGGCTTCCTATAAGGATTTATTGGTTGTAGAATTGATCCCAATTTTTAATCCTAACTCAACTTTCGGCTTCTTTTAATTAATGTTTTCGTTTAAGTTCTATATAATCGGGTTTATGTAATTACTTTATATTTATATTTTTCGCACTTTTTATCACTTAGACACTTCATCGGTCGTTTTTATTATTTATATAATTCGTAAAAAGTGTAACAGAAAACTACGAAAATGAGTATTATTAAAATGACAAAACAATTATTCTATACTGAGGTAAGTAAAATACTACGCTTAGAAAATTTTATGATATTTTTTGTAATTTTTATACGTTTTCTCAAAATGTATAAAAAATATTGTTATACATTTGATAGAGTTTACAAATTTCTCGCAAACAAAATTGCAAATGGCAAATTGCATTAGGCACGAAAAAATATTAAACTTAATTAGAAAATGAATAAAATGTGTCGCTACCCTCGCTCTCTAGTGGTTGGTGTTTAAGAAGGGGTATAATGAGTTCTGACCTAACTTCTTTAACAGACTTGTCGGGTCGATGTCGTGGACTTGTTATTAGGATTGAAATGAAGCGTGTTTTGGGATTCTCACATTGAAATAATCTACAAAGTACTTTCATTTTCCGCTAATTTAGTAAACATATCTTCAGATAATAAACCTGAGAGTTTATTACTGTTCCTGTTTTTTTTTATTATTATTATTTTTATGGTGTAAAATAACTTAAAATTTTTTAATTTTAATTTAAATCTTATATAATGGAACCTGTTACATAGTTGTGCTTAAATATATTTTTAACAATAAGCAATAAAAGTTTCAGAAAACTTCTATCGATTTAGTTAAGTATTGCGACACTGGTGCCGATCGCGTGGCCCTCGTCGTTTATGGTGGAAGTCAATATCGCTTTGTGCCTACCCAAATAGAAGATATGATTAAATTTTTAACTTATCTTTTGCCTCGCACACTGTCATCAAACTATACATGCTCTCCGGGGGTCCTAATGCTTTTTACGTGACCCTCATCTAGTATTTTCAAAGGTCAATCGAGGTCTCCCCCTCCCTCTCTTACAACTCACTCTTTCTTCATTTTTTAGCATTCTTTCAGGTTCTAGGTTCCCTTTGTTCCTCCTACTATGCGGAGATAAGTGAAATTTTATATTCGTATTAAACGTAACTTAAATTACCAATTTATATTTTAAAAGGTAAACAAAGCTCATATTGTATTTATTTGATGACTGGAAAATTGAATGTTTTAAAGTATCGCATTAGTAACAGGAACGTCAAGTTAGGTAGATAATATTATTTTATTACATCACACATGGTCATTTTCATGTAACCCTCATACCTGGGGCCAGTAACTTCCGTCGCTTGCAACACCTGTGTTGTAAGTCACAGAACTTTTAGTAAGTTGATCTATACTTTGATTGTAACGACACCGTGGGTTAAATTTTCACTTGAGGTTATAATATTTTTTTTTGCTCTGCTAAAAAGATAAGAGCAGCGTAGAGTCCCGCAATTCTACACGCAACATCTTGAAAATTGGACGGAAAGCGGGAACTTGAAAGTATTAACACTAGCTCCCCTCTGTCTACTCTACTATATACTAAAAATAAGCTCCACGTCCTATACTACCTACATTTTTGTTAAGACACTCTATAAAGTGAACGAATAATCTATTTATCTGTCTTTTGTATTTAAAATTTTAAGTTTTCCATTCAGATATATAAATTAGTTTCATTTTTCTGCAATTATAGATAAAGTTCGACGCTACTAAACGAACAATGTCTTGAATTCAGACAAAAAATAGAGAGCTTTCTTAAAACTAGCACCTCTCTCTTTCTCTTCTTAGTTCTCGTCTCTTTATTCGTTACGTATAGTTATAGAGCTTCAAGTTATACAAGTTTTTACAATAAATCTGTTAATTGAGTCCGTAGATTTTTATGAAAGTGTAATCAATTTACTACTAACGAAGCAGATCAATCGAATAAAATCTCGAAGCCAGATACTCTTATATAACGGATATCTGTTAAATTATATTTTAAAATATAACAATTATCCTTTTTTAGTAATTATATTACAAAAGGTCATCCATAACATTAATCTTAAAGGCATAAAATATTTCCAAAAGCAATAACAACATTACACGGAATGATTTGCGTCCATAGCTATATGTACAATTTCATTATAATTGATGATTTTTTATAGTACGGTGAATAAAATTGACAAACTTAAATTTGCAATGCAGATGCATTCTTTTTATATAAAGTGAACTACAAATATAAGTTTATAATTATTGTTTTTAGTTTTTGTAATATCTATATTTTATTAATGTTTTTTTCTTAATTCTGTCATAAGTTCTCATTTCGTGCAAAATCACTTAAATGTAGGTCTACTGTAAGGACGAAGTATCATTTTTAAACGGATTTTAAATAAATTTAAAAACATTAAAAAAGTTAAAATAGATTCCTTATGGCTACCCTGCTGCGATGTGAAAGCCATTCTAAACATACAATAAAATAAAAATATCTAAAGCTACACATAAACTAGAACACTTATATAGAACAGTCATATAAAGCTCACAGAACTAACGCACTAACTTGTTAAGAAGAGCTATTTTATTAAAAGTACTACTTACAATTTTAACTACAGATTGCTTTCGCCGCGTCGTTGTTGTATATATTTTAACTAAATGCTGGATATTTACTAAGTAGTTTATAGATCACACCTATTGAGTGTTAATTTATTTTATTTTTATTTTAAAGCAGCTTCACGCTGTTTTCCATACGAAATAAGCAGAGTAGGCAGAAAAAATCCAGTCTCAAAACTCTTTTCTACTTTTCTCTCTTTGCTTTAAATAATTCATACATGACCATCGTTATAATTAGATGTTCTATTACTTTCATCTATATATTTTTGTCTTTCGGTTTTCGTATGTCTTGCTTGTTGTTTTGTTTTAGTTTTTATTACTTCTACATTTTTTATGTGGAATTTATTATGTATATAATTAAAATATTAAATACGATACGATAGAAATAATACCTACATAATTAGTATTTAATAAATAAAGAAACATAAAATAGACAGTACATCACAAACTACTCAAAGCTGTCGCTTGTTCCAGATACACTTCATAAATTGTTTCTTGTGACGTCTACAGAATAGGAATAATGTCTAATTCATTACTTCTAAAAGATTTTTCACAAATTGACCTCGTCTGATAAAAGCAATTACTCGTAGTTACCTTCTTAAATAAAACATTTCTATAAAGTTAGTCGTTTGAAATGGCCCCACTACTTAGAATATTAGAAAAGAATGGCCAGATTCTAGCAAACTCATAAGTAATGGTTGTAGGTTTGATTCTCACTTGGTAGAATCAATGTTCCGCAACTGAATACGCAATGTCTCAAAAATTAAGCGGTGCATCGACGACGTTTGCTTAAAGCAAAAATATAAGAATAATTCTTAATTCTCAATATTAAATTCTATCATTGAGGCCTGTAATAGCGCACGGGTACGAACGTGTGTGAACGCGACAGGTTGTGGGTTTGATCCCCACGTTAAGATATTCCAAATACCACGTTAACTACTAGTCTACTAAAAAAATGTACACAAAGAGAAAAAATATTTCATAATGAAGTCAATTAAACACTAGCCGATTATACAAATAATAGTGAATCAAACGTAGTAAGTACTAGACGTGTAATTTGAAGAATTATAAAATAATGTTAAAAATATATAATATAGTGCACAAGTGAGAGCTAGGATAGGTACTTCGGTTGAACTTTAAGCACACAGAGTTAACGAAATAAAGTTAGTAAAAAACATGAGGAATCTTCAAAGGTGTCTTCATGTGCAATGAACAACTGTTGAGTTGAATTTCTAGCTAGTTCATCTCAGCAGAACTGCCTTCCGAGCCGGTGGTAGCTTTTATTATATGCTTGCTCGACGATTCAAAAATACTTGGACTATCGGTTATATATGAATAAAAAATAATTTGAATTTATGATTGATACAGAAGACGAGGCAAAAGACATATAAATAAGTGTGCAGGGGCGTTCTACATTAGAAAGTGTGAAGGTAGGGATATAATTAGAGACCATACTTTTATTCTTCAAAATGAATAAAAAATATTGTGTTATTATTATTTTATAAATTGTTGCGCTACTACTGTTTCATAAAATTTTGTTATTCAGTGATAAAGAACCAAAAACATAGGCCGCGAATTATGATCGTCGCCTACTTTCAGAAGAAAATAACGTGTTATTTACGGTTAATGAAATTATCTATGTTCTAAACGACATAAATATTTATCACCTTTTTATTTCGTAGTGGTTTTCCTTCCTATGCAAAATCGGGCAAAATGTTTGAAATGACATAACGTTCTCTATCGCCGATAAAAGTTGCTTTGGTCCAAGGTAGCTTCTTCGTATGCCACAGTCAACATTCGGAATGCATCCGCGCACTTAATTTCCTTTTTCTGACAAAGTTTTGTACAGGTTCTTTAATCAATTTTTTTAAATAGATAACAATCGAAGAAACCAAAACTCATTCAAACAAAGCAGTCGTCAACAATTAACTGAACATTTAAAAATGGCTGAACTCGTCGGCACAGATGAAAGACATAAGTTCCAACAAAACGCCACAAATCACACATTTGCCACAATCAAATTTAAGTATATTTAAATTTGATTGTGACAAATGTGAACGAACATTTGTGAACGTGCGTTACATAGTTCTTTCATGGTTAAAGTTAATTACAAAACGCTGGATGGATGGTTCATAGAGCTCGCGGGCTTAAATCTTTCTACGTTAAAAAAAACATTCTTTTCTTAATATAGAGTTACTTTATAAGCTAAAGTCAAACTACTTTGTTAAGTAAACTGTACGTAATAAATATTAATTTCGAAACTCAATCTAAAGCAATTTAACTTAATTATCGTAACGTAATAACGTAGTGTCTTCTTTATAATTTATAGCAGGTTCAAGTCGTGGGCCTATTTTTAGAGCAATGAAATATTATAGGTAAGTTATACCAATACTGTATACGTAACTTGTATATGATGCAATATATGAAATATATTATCGATCGAATAAATGTTAGCGAGAGCAAAACATTATGAGTACATATTGTTTAATATAGCCATGCTTTATGAATATCGCTTTGTTTGCGCTGGTCATTTTTACAAGAAAACCGAACAGTCAGAAGCAAAGGAAACCTTTTATATTAAATATTAAATTTGTTAAATTTAAAAGCGTATAAAAACTTTGAACGCAGTAGTATTTGAAGTCTCTTGTAAGCCGTCCAAGCGCTCGAACTTCTTTTCAAGGTACGTCAAAATCCTTATAGGCTTGTTACAACTTAATTTTTTTGTTAGCAACTCTGTAGGGAGATTTTTACGAATTTTCCCTACTCAAAGACAACTCGTTAAAATTATCATTTAGCAAGAGAGAATGCTATTTATTTAATATTTTTATTATTTTTAAAGTGTTATTCCACAGTTAGAAAAAATATAAAATTTAAAAGGGAATCCTGATTTGAAAACCTAATTTTTGATATATTGTATTTGGAAAACTAAAACTTAGTGGCACGTTTTCTTTGCCAGAAAGGAGACATTGAAATAATTTAATTTTCCCAAATTGTTGACGTTCAGACACTGTTCAACTATAACTCAACGACCTCTTCATCCTCATCATTTTCTTTGTCTCTTATATAAAGCAAGTGGCCTACATTATATTACATCAAAGGTTATAATTCGATATAATGGTATATTCTAAAGCAATTGTTGTCTTAATAATGGACGGTAACGGACGTTGCCGTCACTTGTTTTCTAACGAGTTACTGACTTAGTATAAATGAAAGTATAAGACAACTGGAATAAATACAATTAATTTCGATATAGCAAAGGAACCGCGCTCTAAGAATATAACTAATTAATGAGTCGAGTTGGACTCTTTAAAACTAACGCCTTGAAATACAAAGAAAGTCTACGTACTTTTTATAACTTCTCCGATGAGAAATACGAAACTTCACTAAAGTTATGATGAATACTAAATATTTTATACAATGCTGCTTAAACATAAATCTGCCTTTTATGTTAAGTTTTTCTTTTGTATATTTGAAAGATAAACACAACAGAGTACAACGAACAAAATCTATACATTAGAATTTAGAATTTAAAATAGTTTTTAATAAAAATACAATATGTCGTGTTGCAAGCGCTAGCGTGCAGCTAAACTGCGACGGTTGTGGGTTAAAGTACAAACGTTAAAAGCTACCGCAACAAGGCAAACGTAACTGTAATAAGAATTTTCTATAATTTCAAAAAAATATATTTAAAATAAAAAGTAAACGGCAAAAGTTAATTACATAATCCGATTGTATTTATTGAAGTGTCACATTAAAACTGTACTCGAATATTAAATACAAACAAATAAAGCCAATAACAGAGCTGCAACAGCAAAATAGTAAAATTGGCCTAATTCGTATTGTATTATATTGTATATAAAACCCATCTGTTATTGAGAGACTGATACTCTATACTCAATAACAGACGATGAAATTTACCATGTAGCTAGTGAAACTATACGGAGTGAATGAATAATTGTAACTTGATAGGTAGCATTATTTAACTTGGCTTAATATTGCTCTGCCATCAAAGACGTAAGTCTGACTGAACAGTGTAATATACACTGTAAATATATATTCCTTGTAACTTAACCAGCACCGCTTGATTTTTAATGTCTTGAAGTTGGGCAGCTTGTGGAGAGCGGAATGTCTCAATAGTCGGGTCCCCCTTCCTACTCAGCTATAAATATTCAGTTTTTGAATAACATTACATAGTACTAAACATGTTAAACATTAAGCGTATTTTCTAAGATTGTAATCTACTAAATTATACGAGCGGTCTTATTCAGTCTCGATTCACCTCTAGACGTCTTTAATATGTTTTTCACTTCTTGCTGTATCCTGTACACAGCCGGATGTAAGTAACTTAACTTCCGTTCCCCAGTTTCTGCCACATTTTAGAAACATTGCGAGTTCAGTGGCAGGCAACGGTACGGGACGGCTGTCTCAACAGGAGAGAGTTAATTTAAATAATACTAAGTAAACTACTAACTACTTTTATATAACTATAATAATAGTTATACGAAGTATCGACACTAGTTTCTATCTGCCTTTATACATGCAAGATACAAGGTGATGATGAATAAATATATACACATTTAACATTAATATAAAAATTAATATTTAATTACTAAATGTAAAGAATTGTCTGTATAGAACGTTTTGTCATCCATTTGTACCCCTAGACATCGATTACTAATAATTTTCCAAATCAGTTGCGATGTCTGCAAACAAGATCTAAAAAATATTTATTCGTATAAAACCACTATAAAACTTTTAGTTACAGGTATAATTTATGTCCTTTCCATTCCTTGTTTTCATTAAAAAATCAGAGGTCATTTTGAATAATCTAAAATAAAAATAGTAGTGGTAAACAAAATGACAGTGCGCTTAGTGACACGTAGTTTACTCAAAATCCACGAACTCTTTGCCAATATACCGCTATAAAGTGGGCCTTTAGTGCTGCACCGACGTCTCCCGCCCGCCTAAGAGCGGCCGCCAAGTACACACAAATGTGAAACGTTGATTTTATTTTTACGTTGTTTTGTTATATAATGAATACTTTTGTATACTAAAAGTATGGAAATAATTTGTTTGGTTGAAATTATAAATCCTAGACATTAGTGGCCCGAATATAAACAGTCGTTTATTTATATATACTATATTGTAATATGATTCTTGGTAATAAATAAATTAAAGACGATTATGTAATTTTTATGTCGTATATAGCATGTACATTTTAAGTTTTTTTTCTTTTTCTACTTTATTAAATTTGAGACAATTAAATTACTTACTCTGCGTCCTTAGATCTTTATATGTATGGGCTGACTGTGTGAAGTGATCACCTGTGAAGATAAGGCAAAATTGTATGACAAAAATATAAAAAAAAAATTAAAAAACATTTTTGATTTGTTCCCCGAACGGGAAATGTACCCAACACCACGTTATGTATTCTTCACTAATTAAAACGGACTAATAGCTCTCCTACAAACTGTCATAGTTCCAATCTCAGCCAACATGTCCGTACTATTATTTTACAATGCAACAATCATCGTATGCACAATATGAATAATTATGTTAATTTGTATAATGTAATACGACGTGTGGTCAGGTGAGACGTGACGGGTGATGACTGGGGTGATTGTGACATCGTATCATGTATCAACTATGTACATTGTTGTAGTTAGTGGACAGTGGGATTATTTAATGTTAACATGTTCAAGTCCGTTTTATAATGGATAATATATAACGTGGTAGTGGGTACATTTCCCGCTCGGGGAAGCAAATATATATATTTTTTTTACTTTAAAGTTTTACAATTTTGCATTATCTCCAAGGATACGCAGTCACTTAATGCAACCCATACATATAAAGATCTAGGGACGCAAGATAACTGGTAGGTGTAGAAGTAGTTTATATTTCTCATATTTAAAAAAGTAGATAAAGAAAAAATACATAAAATGTACATGCTATATCCGACATAAAAATTACTTAATCATCTTTATTGAATATTTTATAAAAAATCATACATATATTATAATATAATAAATATAAACAAACTCTATAAACATACATAAACGTTGATTAAACATAGGTATGTAAATATACTTATAGTAATAGAAAGCAGCCTTTTAATAACTTTAAAAAATATTTTATTCGGACCAGTACTTTCAAACATTATTGGAAGTATTAATAACGTAACAAATTTCTTAAAATAATTTATTTAAAGAATTACAAATTTGTGTATACTTGGAGGTAAGGGCGGGTGGAAGACGTCGCCGCGGCACTAAAGGCCGAGTTTGTAGCGGTATTTGACAAAAAGTTTGTGGATTGTGGCTAAATGTTTATTTTGCGTAGTTATCAATCAATTTAAAAAAAAAACAAACTAAATGGTAAAGAAAGGTTACCAAAATATAAAAGTGAAAATTACATTTAAAAATAGTAAGTCGCTTCAAAGGTTAGCGCGAACAAACGTACAAACAGAAAATACTTGTTTGTCTATCTGTATGATAAACATTTTAAAACTTTATTTACTCCAAATGCAGGATAGAAAATTTTTAAAAAGAATAAAAATATTTTTTTTGTTTTAAAAACTAACATAAATCGTGAGACCAGAGGCCTGTCGTGGCGTAGGGACACTTGCGTGCCAGTCGCACGCAAGTGTCCCTACGCTAAGCTATAGAGAAAATGCTAAAGAGTAAATCTCTACTCGAAGAAATTAAACATTTAATACTTTTAAAATTAAATGTTTTCAACAGGCAATGCCTCAAATTCGGCGAAAAGTGAGCAACCGAACGGAGTTTCTATTGCTTATCATGTTATGTGCGGCATATAAGATGAATCTAAAAAATATATAATCCAAGTCCAAAAAAATGGCAATGTCATTGTGTTGTGGTGGAACGATTCCTTATTGTAAGCGCAGGTTATGGATTTCATCTCCACTCAGGTAAATAAATATATTACAATTATTTTCGTTTTCCCGCTTTTAAGTTTCCAGCCAGACAGCGAAAAATTGTGAAACAACAATCCTAAGATTGAAGTGCCTCATCACTAGATATTTTCTGCTATGTGTTAAATACATAAGCTTATAAAGACTATATATATATAACAATTTGACATACGGTATTGTAGTAGCTCGTGTAAAGAAATGCGAAGTAATAGTTGACGTCACCTGCAGAAGAGCGATATGTGCAATAAATCTGTTCTATGTGCAGGTGTGAGTCTACAAATTTGAAAGTTTAAATGTAAACCTGCCACTGAAGCAGGACGAGCGCAGAGCATCATGTTTCATGTGAACTACTCAATTACAAGCAAAATTAATATGTATTTTATACGACATGGGTAACTTATTATATGTTACTCATGTCGTATAATTTACTTATTATATTACCAAGGAGGTAAACTATTTAGTTTGAGTTTCTTAACTTTCATACAACATGCAAATATTTAGATATTCATTACATTGTAGAAAATTGATAAAATAAGATTTCCCTCTCTCAAGAGACAGAGTGCGGCGTTGACTTCCGCCACCAACATTCCAACTTGAAATCCAAATTTAAGTGCTTGCTCATGTCACGAGCATACTGCAGTAGCTAACAATAGAACTAAGATAAGAAGAGAACTTTGCAATACTTAGTTACCATATTTCTTATATTGAATATATTGGAACGTTATGATAGCGTATCTTGGCGGACGAAGTCGCGGGTGGCCTCTAGTAAAATATAATATGATGAAATAAAATCAATGCAATCACAAAAATGAAAATTGTTATGTTTTTAAACTTAATTTAACAAACATCCGCTTTATAAGAGTAATCGGCTCCGAGATATTATTCGATTAATCTGCTTTATTGGGTCATCACTCATTTTACGAGTATTTTGTAAATAAAAATCATTTATTTTATTTTTATAAAATTTTATGAATTTACTTTTATAGAGTTATTAGTTTGTCGTCGCGCAGTGACCAAACGCGATAGGCTGTGCATTTGATCCCCACTCGAGGAATTGAAATATTTATTATTTTCAATACAAATATTTAATATTTTATTTTTTTCTCTCTGGTACTCGTAACAAGATAAAGCGTTGAGTTCTTCCACTCAACACACAATGTTCAGCGTAAACCTTAAATTCAGCATAAAGTGGAGAAATTAACGGAGTACCTCAAGTGTGTCGCGTCCCCAACTTACCTCGCACATACTGCGTGAAGCAAAATATAAGTTGAATTAAGAATTTGTATAACTAAAATATATATATATATATATATATATATATATATATATATATATATATATATATATATATATATATATATATATATATATATATATATATATATATAAAAAGCAAAAAAAAAAAAAACAAATATAAAT
>DWMZ01004805.1:0-11425 GCA_018249855.1 Eueides tales michaeli
CCTCCATTTTGTCTTCAAATATTTCGTAATTACTTAACGGCGGTCGGTACACGCATACTACAACATACTGTTGAAACTCAATGCAGGACAATTCAATAGTACGTTCGACGGAGAGAGCCACAATGTCAGGGCGCGACTTACACACAATATCCTTCCTGGTCAATATTAAGGAGCATTATATACAAGAGTAAGCCGCTTTTTGACCAAATTGAAACCAGAGCACGTTCTATGGTGGAACTCAACGGAGAACACAACAGAGCGGGAAAATGAAAATATTAAATAATGTATACACTCTGGTGGAAATTTGAACCCACAACAACAACGGACTTAACTTATTAATGACATTCTAAGCAAAAATATATATTATTGCATAAATAAGCAAGCCATATTTCAGAGCAAGAATATTAGTTTTCTTTATGATTTATTTCCAGCCATGATTTTGTTGAGAGACACCAGAGAAATACAATAGATATTTGTTTCCTCGAGCGGGAATCGAAACTGTCGCTTTTACAGTAGCACGTTTGTACTTACGCCACGATAGGCCTATATGGTATACAGGCACGATGAATCTACACAAGTTGAAAATAAATTGTGTAAGAGCAATATTTTGCATATATCGAACACCAGGGAATTACCACAACAAAGAAGCAGAAAGTAATGTTAATAAAAGAGGACGTTTGATTGTGGTTTAACGGTAGGATAGAGGTGATCACGAATTCAATTTCTCCGTTACACGTTTAATGTGTTATAGGTTTTGCTTGAAATATCTATGAAAATTATTTGTAATGTTATCTAAAGTGGCGACACAACTATATATGCTAATATGCTCATTTCTTCGCTAGTAAGGTAAAGCGCAGCGTCGATTTCCGCCACTTAATAATTAATGACTCCTAAATTTGGCGGAAAGGAATCGGAGGAACGAAAATGTCTTACACTATACCTATTCCAGATGTAACAAGGGAAAAAAATTATAAATTATTTGTTTAATATAATATATATATTTTTAAATAATATTTAAAAAATAACGTCCTTATGTGGCAGTGGTAGTGTAAAAATAAGCGTAAAAATATATTATTTAAAAATTATTTTATTCCTACCGTCTCAGACCGTTTCAGCTTAATAATCGATACTAATAAAAAAAGAAAATACAATAAATAATTAATCCAGCCTTCGTATAGAACAATCTCAGCGTAGATGAGGGTCTAATGGTCTAATTAAACTAAAGTTTGTGCTACAAAGGCGAAATCAAGAGTTACGTCCTCTTTGAGGTGTAACGGCTGCCGACGCGACTGTAACGGCCCCGCGGGCGAGAGGGGACTCTAATGAGGGGCTCAATTTAAATTAATTTTATTCTGACAAGTAATATATCTACAAGCAACTACGAGTGCTGAAGTTATATAAGTATATTATATGCGTAATGTAAATGGAACGAAGTGTCTTAACACTAGGTTCCCAAGTTCCCTCTGCCTATCCTGCCATGTGCGGTATACTGCGTGAAGGTTAGAGTGAGAGAAGTAATTTATATATTTTCTCATTCATAATAAAATATCTCAAAAATTGAATTGAAAAATATATTCTCAAAAATAGTAATATATTACGAAACATTGGAGATATACAAATTTTGGTAACGTGTTATTATTTATTTTACTTGTAACATTAGGTAAAAACTACAAGTCGTCTTAACTAAACTTGGCGCATTACTTTTATGTCAACTTTTCCCGCAACCAACCACTAATAATATAACTGAAACATATGAACAATGATATCGAAATCTTAAAAATAGGAATTGAAAATATAAAATAATAGCTTCCATATAGAGCAAACAATACGCAATAACAACATGCATGCACTTCCGTTTTATATTACTATTACAAATCGTTAGATTAGAAATGCAACAACAATCAGTCATTAAGGAGACCGGAAGGAAGGGGTCAGTGAGCCGCAAGCAAATACTTGTCGTACTTCGTGCTGCAGATACAAGTTATATGCGATGCATTATAGAGATAGGAGAATGTGGAATATCACATTACTTGTGACAGATATTCAATAATTTATCGGGAGCTTTAAGTATGGATTATATAAGCTGAAACGGTCTGAGACGGTAGGAATAAAATAATTATTAAATAACTAGGTGGCTCCGCTCCTGCTCGCTTCGCTCGCCAATTTTTTATTGTCTCCTTAAAATAAAAATGATTCTTAGTTCCTAGTAGAAATCGTAGGTACAACTATTATGTATACTATCAAAACCTATCGCATACGGCCGCGACGGCCTCAAATAATGAAAAAAATATAGTCAAATTTGGTGACATTTTTCAGAGACACTTCTCCCAAATGCTATTTTACTAGCATTTTAAAATGTTTACGATTCTCGCATCACGTGTCAACTGGAGTATACTCGCACATACATCACGGCCCGCGGTCGACGAGCGTTGTGACACTTCGTTAACTTATCAAAACGGATCGGACTTCGATAAAACTGTAACTCGGTGTATTCCTTCCTTCCTATTTAATATAAAGTAATAAAAAGTCTCACTTTAATAATTAGAAACATATATTCTAAGAAACACTATATGATCGAATTAATTTCTAAAATATTATATTTCACGCCAATATAGACCAACAACCAAAGTAGTATATTATCTACCGCGCCCCCGGCCCGTCTGGTGTCACAAGCGGATATTATAAAAGTTCTTGCAAACAATTTACATAGAAAACGAGTTGAGAGTTCGTGGTGACCTGCTTGGTGTTTGATGAAGGCCATTAAGTCTTAATATTGCATTATGTACACCAACATACATTATTATTAATTTACATCACATAAAATATTGGAAAAATATTATGTCGTTAAGTGCGAGAACCGACCTGTTCCATTCACAAACACAACGGTTTACAACGTTTATATATAATACTTGTAATTGATTATATCAAATTTATTGTCTAATTTAAAAATTGTCTAATTTATTCCCTTAAAGGTGTTATAATATATTATTTTATGTGTGTCTTTTACGCTGAACTATATTTTTCAAACATTATTATGGTTACAAAAATATTTCTAAGAGCTAATATAAATTACTTAATTTTTACATTTTCCTTTAAAGTAGGGGCTAAGCGTAACAAACTCAAAACTGAAAACTATGAGCGTCCTTTATTTCAGCATTCATAGATTCTTCTCAAGGTTTTGGCAAAAACATTGCCATATTACATCGTTACTTACGAGCAATACGTAGACGATGTTTTTTTGTATTTATTACGTAAATGTTCAGTTTAGAAATCCATTAACAAGCTACTATTCTGGAGACCCGCCAGGCGCACGGTAGTGTGGCTCTTATATGAAGGCTACACATTCAATGACCAAATTGTTTTCAGTTTTAATTAAGTATTTTTGACACGTCCCGAAGGAAATACGGATCATTTGTGTTAGGAATATAAGCAGTATAATACAAGGCGACGATCAAAATACTCCTGACTCCATAGAGAGTATCGGTTTAGCTGTTTATCTTTGACTTTTTTTTATCTTTACTTAAAAGTAAGTTTTTGAATACAAGAAATAATTAACGCAAATGTATATTCTAAACAACTAAAAGCAAGCGCCGCTGCACCGCGCTGTTTTATAGTGTATTTTGTTTAATATAAATAATCCTCAATTATTATTTCTTACCATGCTATTCGTAAGAAAAACCAAAATTATTGTATGCCTGTCTTACTAAACGAGGTAAAAGTCACAAGCTTTTGCCGCTGCGCCATGACGAACCTTAAGAAAAATAAATTAATTTATGCAAAGTATTTCAAATATGGAACATGAAATCTCTTTTTACTTGCCCAATACAAGCGAACTGCATACTGATTGAAAGGAAAAGTGATTGAAAAGTTATTAAAGCTTGGTAACTGCACTCTTTATGATTACTAAATGGAACTCTTTTTCTTAGCTTGACGCTGTATCTCGCAGATAGTTAGAAGTTAAGAGAAGCCCTCGTTATTATTATAATTTACTAACATCGTGTAAATTACTCGAAGTAACCTCTCACAACGATCTATCATCAAACGTCATTGAAGGCGACACAGCTCCTCAGTCTATGTATAGGCGATTAATGAAAAATCAATTTTTACAATTTTAAAAAATTTAACAGGAGGGTCAATATTTAATAGATACTTACATGAATATAACTCAAGAACAACTTAATAATTCCCATTTCTGGAATTTAAAGATTAATGACAGAGAGAGAGGGGTTCTCTAGTTCTCTCTGCTATCCTGCTATCAGCTAGATACAGAGTTAAAAAGCTAAAGAATAACTAGAAGAAATAAAAACATTCAATATTAAATTTCAGAATAGTAAATATTTCATTTCCTCGAATAGGGATCGAACCCACAAGCAGTCAGCGTTTACAGTCACACGCCTGTGCCCCTGCGCCACTATACGACAATAAAAATGTAAAACGTTAAATATATTAAAAGAATTTAGTTTAAAAGAAATTATGTTCACTTTTGTTTACAAATATATAACATACTAGCTGTTACCCGCGACTTCGTCCGCGTTCTTTATTTTGGTCATAGTGACTTACACATAAAAGATAGATATATGCTGTCGCGGACTTTTATTTAGAACTGTTTAAGATAAGTAATCCTGCAGTAATTATCTTTGTGTAACTCCAACGATAAAAAAACTTTCGCATTTATAATATTAGTAAGATATTAAGGGAAATCAGTCAGATTAAATCAACAATTTTAGAGCGTCAAATATTCCATTTACAAGTTATTTAGGCAAGTATATATACTCGTACGAGGTCGCGGGATTTTTCCTAACGATGAGGGATACGGTTGCGGGGCAGTCTCCTCATGTGAATGAACTCAGTCTGCCTGCTCTCAATAGTTGCGAACTCGAGTTATGGAGCTCGATAGAGGCTTTATTGTTGCGAAAAAAAACGATCACGGAAATGGTCAGTTTTGGTACCTATTCAAAGTATAGCACCTCCGCATGTAAAATAAGTTGGTCTGCCGAAACACAGTGGTTGCATTCCAGAGATATTATGTTCTAAAATCACAATCATATGAATCTGAAAAAAAACGATAAGAAAAATGATCAGTTTTGGCAACAATACGAAGATTTATATCCCTACAAGTGAAACGAGTTGGTCTGCCGGCTTTAAGTGGTTGCATTTTACAATCGTCCAGGTGTAAACATGACGTATATTTGTTAAGGAAACCTAACACAAGCACGGAAAATGAGGCATTATACCTTTTCAAGTCACCTGATGTCGACCGCTATGGTATCTATCTATTTTTTCTTTATATAAAAATCGAACACTAGAAACATCACATGCGTAGCTCTAATAGACCAGCTAAAATATAAGAATTTCAGATATGGTGCTACAGCAAAATTTCTTTTCTCATGAGTATTATTCATGGACATATGAAATTAAGTAAATATATATAACTTGTAAGATAAGAAAAGATATTATCTATATGTTAAGTCACGCTGAATTTAGTTTGAAGACGAAATGTTTTAAATATCAACAGTGATTTAATTCTAGAATTGCTTGACTTAAAGACACAGATCACGTTCTTTTGATATAAACTTTTCGTCTTAAGATAGAATTTAATTATTTCTTCAAGTTAATTTAGAAAGGGTCACCTTCAATCAGTCGACAGCAATCTACTACGCTATCTTCAACAGCGTGGTTCATTATTAATTCTCACAATACCATGCTTCAGCCTCCTCAGCCTTATTTACAAGGCAATGAAGCAGTTCCTTTGACGTCTTAGTTTTATTTCATTGCTCACTTCTCACTAAACTTTCGAGACACCGCGTATTGAGTAGCGGAACTCAAAGCCGTGTTTTTGCCTTATACGAGTATATCATCGTTACTTACGTAAAGAAAATAATATATGTTTTACAATAAAGGGCCTCAAATTTCCTGCTCACTTCTGTATGTAGTTATAGTGAAGGCTATGATAAGTAATATGACATTTATGGGTTGCGGGGCAGTCCCTTTAGTGAATAAACTCGGTCTGCCTGCTCTCAGTGGTTGCGAACTCAAGTTATGGAGCTCGAAAGAAGCTTTAGCTGCGAAAAAAAGGATCACGGAAATGATCAGTTTTAGTATCTATTCAAAGTATATCATAAGTAGTTCAGGAAGTGCGTGACAAGTAGTATGAGTACAGTCCATTCATTTAATTTCATGCAATGAGTACAGTCTATTTATTATTGTATTTGTGAGACTAGCTTTTGGAGCGTGTTATCCGTTTTCTTGTTTTTTATAATTTATACTGGTTATTCAAGTTTTGATAATTAATTAGTATTAATGAATAATAAATATCTTTTATAATAATACTAAACACTACTAAACACTGAACGTAACAGTAATAAAAATAGTTTATTTGTTTTTACTATTTCTTAAAGTGTTATTCCACACTTAGGAAAGAAAAATACTAAATTTAAAAACATATAAAAACTTGAACGAAGCAGGATTTGAACCTGTGCCTTTTAGAAACCGTCAAAGCGCTCTGACCACTAAGCCCTTCGTTTTCGCCGAGCTCCGTTGAAATCTTTATACGCTTATTTATGTTATTTATGTTGTTAGCAACTCTGTAGAGAGATTTTTACAAATTTCCGCTACCCAAAGACAATTCGTTAGAATTATCCGATTATTTTGAACCCGCGCCTCATGGAAACCGTCCAAGCGCAATTTTTATACGCTTGTTACAACTTAAAGTAGTTTTAAAATAGTTTTATTTTAAACAGGAATTCAAAATAGTATATTTAATGTATTTAGCTTAACTCTGTATCCAGCAGAAAGGTTAGCAGAGGAACCAGAGAACTCCTCTCTCTCTTTCATTAATTATTAAATTCCATAAACAGAAATTGTTTTAGCCGCTCTTGAGTTATATTCAAGTAATCACTTGATTGCTACATACTTGCACAAGTGTTAAACTTAATGATCCTCCTGTTAAATTGTTCAAAATTGTAAAAAATGGTTTTTTCATTCTTCGCCTATATATATATTCAAGAGACGAGTCGTGTCACCTTCAGTGACGTTCAATAATAGATCGATGCGAGAGGTTCCTTCGAGACAAGTAACATAGCAGATTAAGATTTTTCAAAGCACATTTTTAATAAAAACATATTATCAGTAAAGTACACGATGTTAGTGAATTATAACAATAATGAGGCCTTTTTTTAACTTTTAATTAACTGCTATCTGCGAGATACAGCACGAACCTAAGAAAAAGAGTTCTATTTAGTAAACATAAAGAGTAAGCCGTGTGATTCCGGCTTAGAGTAGGATCACCCTGGTACTGATAGTGTCGTAAGAGGCGACTAAAGTACGTGTGGGAGAGTCACGTTGTCAGTAATGGCAACACGCATGGGCAGACTCGACCGGATTGTTACCACCCTCGGCATTTAAAACCGGCGTTAAGTAGTGGCTTTGGCTACTGCGTTTCGCATTGTATAATGCCGGGCCCCGGCGCCCATCCACCTTACAGACCGGCAACGCTCCTGTCCTGTCTCCTCTGGTGCTACACGGGGCCGTGGGCGGCGGTGATCACTTACCATCAGGTGACCCGTACGCTCATTTTCCGTGTTTTTTCCATAAAAAAAGAAAAAATAACTCATAAAGCTTAATTTTCATCACTGCAAGTTTAGTTGCATCGTTCCAATCAATATACAGTTCACTTGTCACTTGTACTGGGCAAGTGAGAAGTGATCTCGCGTTACACATTTGATATATTTATTATAAATTAATTATATCATCAAGTTTCTGATGTAATGAAGTGTAAATTCCCTTAGAGGGCACTCTCTGTATTCTATAGAAATGCGATTTTTTTTGTTACTTAACAAGACAGGCATACAACAATGTTACATTATTTTTACGAATAACAAGGTAAAAAGAAATAATTGAGAACAATTAAAACTTAAACATAACCAAAACAAATATTACATACACTGTAAAACAATTGCGGCATTTGTTTTTATTCGTCCTTCAGAATATATTATCGTTTCGTATTCAATTTATTTATTGTATTTAAGAGCACGTAAAGATAAAAAAAGTCAAAGATAAACTGCTAAAACGATACCCTCTATGGAATTACGAGTAATTTGACCGTCGTCTTGTATCATACTGTTTATATTCCTAACACAAATGATCCGTATTTCCTTCGGGACTTTCCAAAATGGCTTCATTAAAACTTAGTACATTGTGGACATTAAATTCGTTACCTTCATATGAGAGCTACAGTACCGTGCGCCTGGCGTGTCTCCAGACTGACGGCTTGTTTACGAATTTCTTATTTGCTTGATTTTTATAACGATCATTTGAAACTCTTATTTATCCAGTATCTTTTTCTTTTTTTGGAAAAACGGCAACAATTTAAAGTTAAAGTAATGACTTAGTTGATGAAGAAACTAGAATATGTATCTAATTATAAAAGTGTTCATTTATTTGAAATTTTTATTGCAATTAAAAATCATATGCACTTGTTTATGATATTATAATAAAATGTGTTTTGACAAAAAAAGGTCTAAATATAAGAGAAATTATTTTGCAAAAGTGTTGAAAACGATAACTTATAATTTTTATAACGAATATCTACATAACATCATTCATTACCACTTTTACAAGCGATTATTAAATAAGGACCATGGAGGATTTTTGGCATAAAATGAACATTGTCTTTATTATATTTTATACAAAGCATTATTATCCATGTTTTGTTTTTTCTTTTTTTTATCGCCACGCTGTATCCCGCATGTGGCAGGGTAGGAATTTGTAAACCTAATGGAGAGACCTCGGTCTGTTTCCCACTTTCCTCCAAATTTAAAGCATTGTACTTTACCTTTTTACTAGAGAAAAGAAATGAGAATATATAATATTTCATTTTGAGTCATGATCGAACCTGTCGTGTTTACAGGTCCCCGCACCGTGCCCCGCGCCACGACGGTCCACAATGATTCGTTCTGTTTATTTTTGTATTTGCTGAAAATATTTGCTTAACTAAAAAATGATGGTTACTTAATATTGTATTTGAGTATAATATAAATTTAGAATATTGAAAATAAATTGGACATTTGTGCCCCGAAAGCAATCCGGTCCTCACTTTCTATCGAATTCTTGAGGCATTGCGTGTTGGGTGACTAGATTCAAAGCCATGGCCGTGTATTTCAATGCACCGCGGTAATAAAATCACAACCAACACGTTTTTAGTCGCACGCTTGTGCTGTTACGCCATGAAGGCGTCATCGTTATAATTTGTAACCTAACCTTACGTTGAACGTATGAGGTATACTTTGGTATTTGAGGTGCATATGTAGTTGGTACAAATAGAAGAAACCCGGTATCTGCTATAAGATATTCTAAAAACAATCATTTGAACAGAATCGTAAAGATATCCGCAGTATCCAATTTTTGCTAATACTGTATTCCTCTTTTAGAAGTTCTTACTGTAACTAAACGTTATTTACGTGCCAATTTACATCACTGTTAAAATATTAAAGTAAGCGCAACGAGGTACAACGTGGCGTTGAGCTCCGCCACTCAGCACGCAATGCCTCCGGAATTTAACCAATAGGATACGGCAATGTTTTAATGGGTAACCGAATGTCTCGTGAAGGAAATTCATAAGATATTCTGGTTCCCTCGGCCTACCTTGCTGTGCGCAAAATATAGTGTGAATCTAATAAAAATACGTTAAGATTAAAACGAAGTAGAAACAAATAAAATAAGTAAAGAAAATTTAAAAATACTGCAAATGTTAAATATAATGTAAATTCATTATATTGGTGTTCTTATTGCATGCTCATTATTGCAATTTGTTCAAGTAATTAATACAAAAAATTATAAATTTATAGCAACAAGTAAATTTATCACTAATAGAGATTTTTCCGGTTATGGAATATTTATATATTACTATCTATGTGTATGAGAGAAACTTTTTGCAGGCCTGCAAGAGACGAGAGGAGGAAGGAGGAGGCATAATACGACATATTACAAAATTAAAGTTCAAAGGCCTTCATCAAGCGGGTCACCGTAAACTCTCGTCTCATTTATATGTAAACTAGCTGTTACCCGCGACTTCGTCTGCGTTAGCTAGTAATTCTGGGCAGGAGATTGTAAAACTTTTATAGGTAAATTATAAATATTTCACTATATTATATACATAGAAAAAATTATTTAGGGAAAAATAATGAAAATCTCAACTTTTTATTTAATTTACTGTGTAAGTTAACGTAATATATTTTTATATACAACGTTTCTTGTTTTACTGTCCTTCGCTAAAATATAAAGATTTTGTGGTTTTCACACTCGTGAACACGCCACTTTGCTATTCCAGTCATAGATATAGCTTCTATAATATTGCGCCCTAGGTGAGTAATTTGTAGCCGTGTACCATTACATAACCTTGGTGCATTACGATTTCTCATTAGTAGGACTGGAACACCGACTTTTAACCTTAACTTATGGGAAGGCACCCCGGATAGTTCTAAAGAGTTGAGAAACTCTATAGGATACGATGTAATTAGCTCAGTGTCCATAACATTGTCTATTGAGAGGTACTCGACAATATCTCCCTCCACGTCCAACATAATTCTATCATTTATCTGGTCAACTGTCTCATTTGTAGGTGCCAAAATAGCCCCCCACACGACCACTCACGGCTGCTCATATTTATTTGTAGGTTATGATAGACATAATATTATTATTAGTTAAGGACTACATTTTGCCTCAAATGAAAGAAGCGCGGGAATATCTCACCGTATTGCTTATACTATGTATCAGAATAGCATATTTTAAAGGACAAAGTTTATCTTCATTTAACGGTTTTGCTGATACTTTAATTAATAAGTACTAATATTCTACACCTGATGATAAATAATGCTTGAAAACCACTACCTATCAATATGAATTCAGTTATACCAATGTAGTAAACGATGTACAATATAACAAACTACACAAATAGGTACTTATTTTACAAAGAATGAAATACATCAGTTTAGGGCTTCAAAAATATATCAGTTTAGGGCCACTTATATTATTATTAAAAATACCTTACGCCCAGTGGTAGAGGCGCTTTCTTTTTTCTTTCACCATGCATCCAAACAACATGTAGTATGTTTAATAAAGGGCAAAGTTTATGTTCATTTGATAGTCTTGCTGATAAACTTACTTTTCTCCAAAAAAAATAATATTGAAAGTATAATAATAAGGCTTTAAAATCACTATCACAATTTACCAAATTTTGGTCTAAAAACCATAATATGGCTCACCTATCACATTTGCAAATATGTCCACGTTGACTTTTTATTAGATCTATTAAAGAAGATCGTTTTTCTAGAACATTGTATTAGCCTATCTCCTACCATAAAGTCAGCGCACGCGAAGAAAGTAAGATAGCAGGACACTTCTTCCGATTAACTGCGATTCCCACGAG